>RCUC01136825.1:0-58681 GCA_003697995.1 Taxidea taxus jeffersonii
GCTGAAACATGTACTCATTCACTCAACAGTGTTTTCTGAAGACCTCTAATGGGCCAGGTACTTCATGCTGGGCGCCAGTGGTTTAACGTTGTTAAAAAAAAAAAAAATCCTTGTCCTCACGGACCTTATATTTGGTGAGGAAGACAGCTGTTAACAAGATAACTAAGTAAATAATAGAACTTATTAAGTGGTGGTAAAGTGCTCTGGAAAAAAACAAAGCTGGGAAAGGGGAGAGGGAAGGCCCAGGGGAGGCCCCAGGAGGAAGGAAGCAATTTTAAATAGGGTAGGCAGGAAGGCCTCCCCGAGAAGGTGACATGTGAGCCAAGTGAGGGCATAAAGGTGAGAAAGGAGTGAGTCTGCTGGATATTTGAGTAGCTGCAAGTACGAAAGCCTGAGGCAGTAGCCAGGCTGCTGAACAGCAAGGGGGACAGATGAATTTGGGGCCAGGAGGGAAGAAACAGGAGCCGGGACAGAGAAAGAAGGGGGCCGACCTCCAGAGCTCAGGGGGCCTCCACAGACACTGTCGCGCCTCTCTTTGGCTTTCATTCAGAATGAAATGGGGGCCCTGGCAGGGTTCTGAGGAGAGGAGTGCCATGACCCTACTTGCATTTTTAAGGGTTTCTTCTGGTCCCTGCGTGGAAAACAAGCGATGGGGGTAGGCAGGGGTGGGGCTGCCTCCCTGGGCCAGGAACATCAGGTCTGGCCAAAGGGGCCAAAGGGGCCAAAGGGGCCTTGGATCAGGCCACCAACAAGCAGATCTGGCATCAGTGAATTGAATGTCTGGGTCTAAGGCCAGCTAAGGGTCTGCGAAAACCATAAAGCAGGAAGGAAACAAGGGGACATGCTTACCAGGACCTCAGGAGGCTGGATGGTGGCTAATGGAGCAACCAAGTAGAAGGAAGAAGCAGGTGAGATTAGCAATCTAGCTGGCCAGCAAGCCAGTAGAGCTCACTTCAGCAGTCTGTCCTTCCAGCAGATAGTATGTGCCCCCTCCCCAAACACTGTTTTGTTTGGGTTTTTTTTTCCATTCACCAGATACTTACTGAGTCCCAACAGGGTAGCAGGCACCTTGAACACAAAGCAGTAAATGAGACAATCAAGTGCCCTCGGCTTAGTTAGAAAGACAGTCAAAGTCCAGAGTGCTAACCATTACACCATGGGAGTTAAGGTGGTAGGAAAAGTAAAAATGAAAGAAGATGGGATCGGGAGGGAGAAAAACCAAAAGAGACTCTTAATGTCATAAAACAAACTGAGGGGGGTGGGGGGAAGAGGGGTTGGGTGAGGGTGGTGGGGTTACATCATATGTTTAAATAAAGCTTAAATAAAGTTAAAAAAAAATCAAAAAAAAAAAAAAAGAAAGACAGTCAAGTGATCGTATAAATAAGAAATAAAATACCTAGGGGTTGTAGCAAGTGCTGGCAAAGATACAATGTTGAGATGAAATAACTGAGAAGGTCTCCTAAAGGGGCTGATTGTTCAGGTGAGGAAGAAGAGTATGCCAGGCAAACAAGACAGCATGTGCAAAGGCCCTGGGCAGAGATGGGGGGCAATCCACATTGTCTCTGGGAACCAGAGGGAAAACTCCATGGGTCAGAGCGTTAAGGGTGGGCCGGGTGCTTCCTGCCCAGGCGGTCCCCGACTGTGAAGAGCTTCGGGGAGGCACAGGCTGCAGCTGCCAGGGTGCTGGGTGGGGGAGGGGCAGCTGCAGGTAGGTCCTGAGTTCCAACCATGCTCACTACCCACAGAGACCCCAGAAAAGAGCTGCCAGCACCAGCGGTTATTGGGCTGACTCAGAACGAGCAACAAAGGGAACCAGGACTCATGGCTAAATGGCCCAAGCATTTTAATAGGCTCGTACCTAAAAGCATGACAGAAAGTGTAAGAGATTGCTTACTGTTCTTGATCCCACGAGAGTCGCATTTCTGATCAAAAACAAAGAAAGAAGAGAGTTAAAAACACTGTATTCCTTCCAGGTAGATCTACAAATTAAGGAATTCTGTCTATATTTTTAGCTCCAGTTTTGAGTGAAAACAAAAAAGGGAAAAATGAAATCCATGGGAATGCGTTTGCCTGACACTGTTGTCAAATCATGTAATATTCCAGTTATTTTCCAGCTAGCATAAAACATGCATAACTAGATATAGGATATCCCTCAGGGAGAACTGACCCCTCCTGACTTGTTCCCCCAGGCTTTCCTGCTGGGACACGTGGAAAGTGCCAGCCAGGCCCCCAGGAGAGTGCTGTGGACTGCATGGCCCCTCCTCCCACCAGGCTGCAAACACCCCCATTTGCAAAGCAGCTCCCCAGCCCTCTCTTCTCTTCCTTCTTCTCACCTGACCCTTTGCCTCCCCTGAAGCTCACAAAACACCATTTCATTTCATTGTGTTTTCATTCACGCAGGAAGCCCACCCTGTTCATTAAGATGGAAGTCAGAGATAACAAAGCTGCTCTTCTGTCCTGCTTGTTTGTTTTAAGAATGAAAGCTATTTCCTCAAAATCCAATTTGTATGTCTTTTTTTTTTAACGCCTCATTTTCCCTTTATAGTTCTCTCTCTCTCACAGGCCTACATCATGCTCTGTGCCCTTCCAAGTTACCTCCTGAAGAGCTTTTAAAAAAACAAAGCTGCAAAGCCTTTCTCTCTGTCCCTTGGCCCCTGGCTTCTCTCCCCCTCCCTCTCTGGCCAGTCCACCTCTGGCTCATCTCCCTCCTCCTGAGGTCTCAGCAACCCCCCCCCCAAGTGACATCATTCTCTCCCTCCCAACCTGTCTCCACAAGCCAAGCTCTCCTGAGAAGATGATCCGGTGCCAGCCTGCAGACACCCCCACTGGGTGTCCTGTGGGTTGCCCCTCCACAAACCCAACTACCCCTTCCCCAAACCAGTGCCTGCTCTTGGTCCCCACCCCTCTCAGGGACCTCACCTGTGCCCAGTCACCATGGCCATCAAGCTGGGGCTCCTCCTACTCACCAGTCCCTGACCCAGAGCCTCACTGAGCCCCACCAGGTGTCTCTGGCCTCTGTCCCCTCCTTGACACACCCAAGTGTGGCCTCGCTTCCTCTCATATGAACTCTTTTTTTTTTTTTTTTTAAGATTTTATTTATTTATTTGACAGAGAGAGAGATCACAAGTAGGCAGAGAAGCAGGCAGAGAGAGAGGGGGAAGCAAGCTCCCTGCTGAGCAGAGAGCCTGATTCGGGTCTCCATCCCAGGACCCTGAGATCACGACCTGGGCCGAAGGCAGAGGCTTAACCCGCTGAACCACCCAGGCGCCCCTCTCATATGAACTCTTCCAATAACCTCCCAACCAGTGCCTCAGCTGGGGAAGTTGGGACCAGTCACTTTACCTCCTTGAGTTTCAGTCAATCTCTCCTCAAATCTGTGGTAATGACACTCACTGCAAAGGGCTGGGGGGAGAACCCACTGCGGTCCCAGGTACAAATATAAATCACTTAGCACCAAGCTCAGCATGTGCCAAACAAATGTTAATCCCTCTCTCCTTCCCTCACTTCTCCAGCCCTGTTCTCCAGCCTGTGGTTTACCCTCTAGAGACAAATCTGATTTCTAGAGTCCTGTTTGCCAAACACACCCTGCAATTTTCTGCTCCCAATCATCCAGCTGCAGAAGTATTGAGTGTCTTTTTTTTTTCCATCTTAAACCAAGTTGATATTGTATAAAATTATCTGGTTATTTTGATTTATCTAAAATATTCAGATCAGGAGGATACCTGAATTTTTAGAAATAATTATGCTTTTTTAAAGCTTGTCTCAGGAAGTTTTTATAAAACCAAGTAGAAAGAACTCATTCCCATTAGGCATTACCCTTCCTTCCCACCCTGCTTTTGGAAGGATTTGCAATTCAAATTGAGGATAAACTGTATTTTCACTTAGAAAAACACATTCCCTCTAGCAAGAAAGTTCTCTTTTGAAGAAATCCCCCACCAAAGAGCCGTATCTTAATATATGCTGCAATTTAATAAGAAAATGCTATTGATCTTTTCTCTTTCTTATTCTTTTCCCATCATCTCTGTAATGATGGACATTTAGAACTACACGATCTCTCTCTCTCTCACACACACACACACAACCCCTTAGTCTTTTCAGATTTCTTCCCAACAAATCCCCATAAATGACAGAGCTCAGATTTAATTTAAATTAATTTAGCTGACATCAGCTTAGGGCCAGATCCTCCGTGTCAAAATGAAACAGAAAATTGAATAGAACCCATGCTTCCAGGGAATTATCCTGACAATTGCCCGAATTTCTATATCCCCTATGAAAACTACTTTGGGATCAATAGAGAAGAAAAAGCACACTGGTGTGTTCAGTAAAGGGGACAGATGGCTCTAGAGTGTTGAGTGTGGGGCTAGGAAGCCAGACGTGCTAGGTTGGAACCCTGGCTCTGCCTCTTACCAGCAGAGGGGCTGTAGTTGTGCTGATATCTCTGAGTTTCAGTTTTCTCATCCAGGGGCGAGGATTTAATCAATTAACTCATGTAGAGCAGTTAGGATAAGGCCTGACACATGCTAAGGGCTCAGTGGCAACGGGAATCATTTTTATTCCAGATAAAATCAGTGTGGCTCCAAGTACTAGGAAGCTGGAAATAATATAGTGTAACCACCAGAGGCTTGCGCTCAGACAGCCTCAGTTCAAATCCTGACTCCACTCACCACCGGCTGTGTGACTCGGGGCAAGCTACCAGCCATTCTGTGCTACAGTGATACCATCTGTAAAAAAGGCATTAAGAATTGTAACTGCATCCAAAACAATCAAACGAAAAAAACAAAAACAAAAAATTGTACCTGTATCATGGAAATGTGAGAATGAAGTGAGACAATGGGAAATACTTAGCACATATAGTAAACGCTCAATAAATTTTGTCTGTTATTTTTCCTTGCATTGTACAAAAATAAAGTCAATTCCCTCACCGTACATCTTCTATTTAAGCGGCATCCCCAAAGGAGGCTGGCAAGGCCCTTAGACCAAAGGAGGTTGGACTTGTTCTCTCCGCAACTGGCAGCCAGCGGGTGGGCGACCTGAGCTCAGCCAATCAGATGCTCCCAGATGGCAACTCGGACACTGTTTCTTAAATCAGAGAGGGGGAGGATGGGTGGTTTTTCTGCCCTAAAATGCATAATTACAAAATGGACACACGCTCTTTACAACCAAAAGAAGTATCCATAAACATATTCAGAAAGTGTGATTAAGGGGTGCCTGGGTGGCTCAGTGGGTTAAAGCCTCTGCCTTGGGCTCAGGTCATGATCTCAGGGTCCTGGGATTAAGCCCCCCCCCCCTCTCTGCTCAGCAGGGAGCCTGCTTCCCTTCCTCTCTCTGCCTGCCTCTCTGCTTACTTGTGATCTCTGTCTGTCAAATGAATAAGTAAATAAATCTTTTAAAAAAAAGTGTGATTAATGTCTTTGCAAAACACCCGCCTCCATTCTCCTTATCGATTTACTAAGTTGCTGAGCAGCGAGTTCTGCCCGGCATGTCACAGGCATCCCTCAAGGTCAGTGCATGTCTACTGTACTCACTCTGTTGTGGCTCCAGACTCTTCCATAATATAAGTGCCCCACTATTTTTTCAAACACTCCTCTTTGGACCAGAACCTTTTGGATCTCCTTGGCATGGTCCATCCTCATTGACTCAGCAAGACCCATTTCAGGAGTCAGCCCCACAGAAGTAAAGCACTGGCTTGCACAGAAGGCTGCACGTATAAGGCTAAGCACACTGCTTGCAGTCTCAGAACCTGGAAATAACCTAAATGCCCAGCCATCTCCCCTGATCCATGTGGTTTATTGCATTTGGTTTGGGGAGGGGAGAACATTCAACTGTGAAAAGTGTTTAATGAAAACCACTAGTCAAACCCAGGTGAGAATTGGGAATTTTAGATTCCTTCCAACAGTGAAATGTGAGATGCTTTTCATTTTCGTGGGTTAGGGGAGGAAGGAAGACAAAAATAAGATGCGTATGTCAAGGTCAGATTACTACAGCACAAATGGGTCATTGTTAAGTCTGTATTGCCCGCATGGATAGCAAATCTGAGTCCTCAGAGAACCCAAGTTCAGGTTTTGCTTCTACCCAGAGAGTCTCAAACTACATGATGCATCAGATTCATCTGGGACTCTCGGCAAACTGAGGGTTGAGTCAGCAGGTCTGAGGGGAGGCCTGAATTGTGTGTCTCTCACAAGTGACAGGGTGACATGGGTGCTGCTGGCAGGGGGACCACACCTTGAGTTGTACGGATCTGACTGATTTACATTTGCTATCTGAACTGAATTCCCCTGATTAGTCAAATAACGTGGTTGATTAGGATGGCCGTCCATGTGAGTTTTCCCAGGAATATCACAGTTGTTGCTCTGGAAGTCCCGAGTCCCGGGCAAACCAGGACCATTGGATTAGATCAGAGTCAGTCACCTCAGAAGCTGAAAAGTAACATAAGTGAATGAAGTGGGCTGGTTGGAGACTTTGGCAAACAGAAGACCTCATATGCCCACTCTCTCAAGCTTTACCCAAGATTCCCCTCCTCTATCATTAAATGGCCAAGATGACCCCTTAGAAATTCTGAGAACCTTTGTTATGATTTTTTTTCTGATGGTAGCTCTAAGTGTCCACAATGAAAATACTGGAAATCCGTGGCTCTCCAGGAACAAGATGAAAATGGTTTAAAGAGAAGGCAGAAAAAGAGTCTACCTGTCCATTCAAAAACTGAGTGTGGTAGCCAGCCTGCCATGTCACCCCCCACCCCCGGCTGTCGCATCTTTATTCGGCTCTCCCCTACACTGGATAGGGCTAATCTGTATAATCAGTAGGATATTGAGATGACAACTATACTGCAAAATAATTTTTTTTAATAGGACATCGTGGAAATGATGGGGTTTGACTTCCGAGGACAGGACATAGAGGCTTCTTACTGCTTTTTTAGATCACTTGCTCTGGGGGAAACTAGCCACCATGTTGTGAAGATACCCAAGCAGTCCTATGGAGAGATTCCTTTGGCAAGATACTGAGGCTTCCTGCCAACAGCCACGTGAGGGAGTCATTTTGGAAGCAGATCCTCCAGCTTTAATCAAGCCTTCAGAGGATACAGACCCAGCCAACATCTTAACTGCAATCTTATGAGAGCCTCTGAGATGGAACCATGCAGCAAAGCCACTCTCTGTCAAGATCTCTGAAAATTCCCCAAGGTCCAAAGACCCAAGAAGTTGCAAAATGGCAGCTGGCAGGGCCACAAACAAGTTTTATTCTGCCTGCATATTTTTTTAAAACGTGAATTAGTTACCAAATCTAAAAACCAGGTTATTCCCATTGCAAATCTGGATTTCCAGCACCCCCTGAAAAATTAGAAGCACGTTTACTCCTGCAGGTCGAGGGCAGGCCAGGACCCAGTAGCACCTGCCCCTTTCAAGAGGGGAGGGAGGGGACGGCTCCGCCCTGCATCAGCACACTGTTTGCCTCCAGCTGTCTCTCTCCCCAGCTGGGGCCCATTTGTGAACATTACCTATGATCCTTGACTTAGGGAGCAGAAACCTTTTCACTGGTGATTCTCAAAATGTGGTCGGGAGACCAGTAGCAGCACCTGGGAACTTGCTAGTAATGCAAATTTGGCGGTCAATCCAGAAATTCTGGGGTGGATCTGTATTTCAGTGACCTGTATTTCAACAAGCCCTCCAGGGGATTCTGAGGCATGGGGAAGAGCTGCTGTTACTCACAAATACGGTTTCTTGCTTTGGGCCCACTGTATTAGTTTTCTAGGGCTTCCGTTAAAAAGTGCTACAAACTTGGTGGCTTAGAAGAGCAGAGATGTATTGTCTCACAGTTGCAGGGGTTAAAAGTCTACAATCAAAGTGTCGGCTCCCTCTGAGACCTGGGAGGGGAATCTGTCGTTGCCTCTTGCCGGCTTCTGGTGCTTGGCCGGCCAGCTTTGGCATTGCTTGGACCGTTGACACATGGCCCGACTCCTCCATCACTACAGGCCCTTCTCCATGTGAGTCTTCCCATCGTCTTCCCTCTGGGCGTGCCTGCCTCTGTGTCCAAATTTCCCTCTTTTAATAAGGATTCCAGTCCTACTGGATTAGGGCCCACCCCAACCTCACGCGAAGTTGCTTTTCTCTGTAAAGACCTTGTGTCCCACTAAGGTCCCATTCTGACGCACCTGCTGAGGGTTAGGATTCCATATTTGAGCAGGAGGGCGGGGGAATACGATTTCACCACAACAGAAGCCGTGTTCCGCTGTGCAGTAGAAAAGACTCAAAATGCCTGAGGATCTGGCTCCACCAAAGGCAGACCGTGCCCCCGGTGCCATGACCCAGAAATGCCAGCGACCCCTACCATCTCGGGCTGCATGTCAGATCCTCGGCGCAGGTTCTCCGGGCGCATCTGAGGGCCCAGACACCTTCGGAGATCTGATGAGGAGCAAGAACCCAGAAGCAATTCGATCCCCAAGAATCCGCTCACCTGTCCTTTTTTCCCGGTGCATACGTAAATAAACAACACAATTTTTTAAATTGAGGGCTAATCATACAATGTACTGAATCCTGGCCCGCCATTCCTAATTCCCTGTTGTGACTTTAAATTCCTCTGAGCCTGTCATTTCTCAGGTGTACACCGAGGGGCTCGCGTGACCCAGGGCGTAATCTACCTTCCAGCTCTAAAAGACCATGACTAATTGACATTAAAAGAATTTCCATTGCAGAATACCCAGTGCCCTCCCCTCTCATTAAATAAGCCACTGTTACATGGGACATTATGTCCGTGTTTAATGAACTAGTTCATATGCTTTCTCAAGTGTCTCCTATAAGCCACGCACCTTGTCCTCTTTTTCCAACATATATGAGTTGAGTGAACCCGTTGGTGACTTCAGATAAAAGTCTTGAGGCTTCCGTGATCAAAAGCGAGTGAGCAGATTTCCCACCCCTCCATGGACACGGAGGGGCTTGGCAGCCGCGAGACCGCCGGGGGGCTCGGCTTCTGCGCAGCGGGACGTGGTGCAGAGCCTTGCAACAGGAGCCCTCTCCCCCAGAAAGCCCACCGCATAATCCAGGGCTAAGTTTCCACCCTGTCCCAGGTTTCTAACTTGAGCTGAGTCTACTTCAAAAGAAGGAAAGCTTGTTTGGCCTAATACCCATGAAGCCTCGGTTTCAGGAATGTGACATGCTGTTAAACCACAGCCGTGTAAGCTTGCGGCCGCTGAGATTTTCCAAGGATGAAAGTTTCACTTTTCAAAGAAAAAACATGGCACCACAAAGCTGGAGAGACGTAGGTGACTGATGTTGATTGGCCCTGAGAAGCTCTGTCTCCCAAAGAACACCTACTATGTGTGGGCATATTCTGGGGGAGGACCGGGAGGCCCAGGAGAGGGGTTCAGTTTACAACGAGGAGACACGTTGCTACTACCTTGGACTAGCTCTCAGGAGGCCGAGGGCAAGGACAGCTGGGCAGAGGGCGGTGGCAGCACATGGCATTGAGGAGGCTGGGGAGCATTAAGGAGAGTGGCAGGGTCCTCCCCTAAGAGCTAGGTCAGGTGGATGGCCAGCATGGCACAGCGGGGGGAAGCCCCAGGCTGGAAGCTCTTAGTCATAGGGTGGGAGAGAGCGTCCCCAGCAATCAAATCAACACCGGGGACTCAGTGTCTCTATGAGGTCATGTGTCAGGCCCACTGCACCCCCACCTCCATATCTGGCTCTGAGATTTGCCAGAATGATCAGTGAGAGCTGCCCAATGCCACTGGAAGATGATGGGGGGCTGTCCTGGCTTCCTAGATTGGAGTTAATCTGCATTTCAAAGCCAAGTGTGGATCTGGGGGACCGAATTAATGCATACCAAATCTCAGAGAATCACAACTCATCAATTTTGTAAAGGAACTTGGGAGTCATTGAACCTAACCTCTCACTCTACATTCGAATCCTGATGCTGGGTTAGTTTTCCAGCTTCCGTTTGGATGCCTCTACGGACAGGGAGCTTGCTTGCCCAGGAGGTAACCTGTGTCATCATGGAAGGGCTCTAGTTGCCTCAAAATGTTTTCCTTATATGGTGCTAACTTCTTCCTTCTAACTCACCCTCCTAAGTGCAGGCTCCGTCCTTTGAAACAGGTCTGAACCTGTATTTTCTGCAACACCCCTTGAACTATTTGAAGGCGGGGCCACCAAAACCCCTCTAAACATCCCTCATTCCTTGCACGGTACTTCTGTGGGATGGCTCCCAGACCTTCGAAACACGTGCTCCCCCCACCACCACTTTCCAAAACCAAGAGCCATTTTCCAGAGATACTGAGAGCAATGTAGGTCGGATGGACCTGAGCAATGCTGGAAACCTGAGCCAGCTAGCCTCAAAGGCCACAGATGATGGCCACTTCAGGAACTAAATGGTGATCCAGATCCACGCAGTCCAGGGTGACTCTTCCAGAGGACCCAGGCAGCATTGGTCAGGCCTGAGGCTGAGTACTTGCAAGCCAGGGAAGTCTGTAGCCCCTCACTGTTTTGGGGTAAAAGCAGGCCCTGGGCTAGAGTCCGTGGATTCTGGACTTCATGGACACTGGTGGGGAAACCACTGGGCCCCGGGCTTGGCATAGAAGGGAGAAGCCCGCCCCCTTGTGGACCTCTGGGGGGTGGCAAGGTGCGCAAAGCACCCTGAAACCTCAAAGATGAGAAGGGGTCTGGGGGAGTAGCTGCTTCCTGTCCCTGCTCCCATTTTACCAGCTGCTTCTGGCAGCCAGCAAGAAGGGTGATCTGGACTGTCACGGGGCAGGGGAGTAGTAGCAGGGGACACAACGGGAAGTTAGGAGGTGGAGACCCCTGGGTTGTCAGGCCACAGAAAGTTGGAGATAAATCAGGCAGGTGTTAAATAAAAAAGGAAAAAAAAGGGAGGGGGAGGCTGCAGGAGGCCTTTCGGGGTTCTGCCACTCCCTGGGTGGCCCCCGGCAAGCCACAGTCTCTCACTGGGCCTCCTAGGGCTGAACTGGGTGAAGGCTGCATCCCTCTGAAGACTCACACATTAGAGACCCAGCTGGAGGCTTTCACCGGCCAGGACAGACAACAGTCTGTTACTGGTGGCCACCACACTCGACTGAGGACAAGAGGGGATGGCAGGTGGCCAGGGCAAGGGCATATGAGGAACAGGAGGCAGGGGGCACCAACTTCACCAGCGTGGCAGGCCCACCAAGGCCCCGGAGGGCACAGGGCCCTTCCAGCATGCCACAGGAAGCCCGGAGGAGTCATTCCTCACAAGGGGTCTCCCCTCCTTCTGTATCTTGGGCCAGCGTTACCTCTAGAACCATGACTTCCTCCTGAAATGTGTCTCCACTGGGTGATGCCCGGACACTGACCCAGAGGTGTCTGTGCCATAAAAATGTGCCTGCCCGGCTACACATGGCCCAGGTCTAGTGAGTGTGCAACACGGCAGCCTGCAAGCATGGCTTCCGCCTCACACTTAAACACTTCCAAACTGCCTTTACTCAGCACCATGCGTATCATCAGAGACTGGGTTTTGACCGTCTTTGCGAGATAAATTCGCACTACCCTGTAACCGATGAGCACAGCTGGGCGAAATGCAACCTGCAAAACTCAAGCCAGAGGCGCTTTCCTCAAAGCGCCAGATAAAAAATGGAGATGGAGCGCCTGGGTGGCTCAGTGGGTTAAAGCCTCTGCCTTCGGCTCAGGTCATGATCTCAGGGTCCTCGGATCAAGTCCCGATTGGGCTCCCTGCTCAGCAGGGAGCCTGCTTCCCTTCCTCTCTCTGCCTGCCTCTCTGCCTACTTGTGATCTCTGTCTGTCAAATAAATAAAGAAAGAAATCTTTTAAAAATGGAGATGGAATTAAGAAATTGAATTCTATGCTAAAACGGTTCTAATTCTTTTCCGCAGATGCTCACAGAGCCACGTGGCCAGGGAGTCACGGAAGACCTTATTTTAAAATGCTTAACTGTCCTCTGGCAAAATGAAAGATATTGAAACCCTTATAAAATGGCCTTTTTAAAAATTACCTAAAGTAATGTCCTCGGGCTAGCGTGCTCCTAGCTGGAAGCATCTGGGGCAAACGTTAGGAGGCAAGGGGTTGTCTTGCACACCAACGTGCTCTAAAGCTTTGGCTGAAGCTAAGTAAGCCTGTAATTTTTCATTAAAAAATAAAAGCATTATTAGGTTATTCTAAGACATTTTAAGTTATTATTATTCTAAGACATTTTAAGTTATTATGTAAACACCCTTTAAAAATTAGAGGATTCCAGGAATAAGTACAATCTAAGTTCCCCCTAAAAAATAAAGTCAGGTACAACATGTAACTCTAATTGTAGACAGAACCCTTTTTCAAACACCTATTTAGACCACCCAGTTTTCTGCAGTATTGCCAAATTCTAAAATTGTAATGAAAATTTTAAAGTCCAAAACCTATGAGCCATCAGAGGTTCAGTAAGCAGATTGTGCCATTTCAAAACCGAAAATGTGCTTGCCTAAGCAAGTCACTGGGGCTAACCTTTCTGGATGGGGAGTCTGGCCTTCAGTTGAGAACATGGCTATGCCAGGGTCAGAAATGTGACCAAACTGCGCTTTCGCCGAGGTTAGCCAAGGTTCACAGGGTCATGACTGGGCCATTTTATCAGTCATGTCAGGCTCACACCCTATTGCCTGGCATAGATAAAAACTTTATCTGTCAGCTTGCTAAATCGACTCCTCCTGCCTTATTTTCAATAAAGAAAACCTGCACTAGCTCATCTAAATCAGAGGCTGGCCTCTTCCAGTACCGTTTTCACAGGCGACTTCTGGTCTCATTTCAGTCAGTAACTGTCCGTGATCAGAGTGACGGGCTTTCTCTTACCTGAATCCTTCAGGAAAACAGTGCTGGCACTATGCAACAACATGGATTTATTATGGTAATTAGACACAATAAGTTTATGGCTGAAGGTGTTAGAGTAGGATAGTTCTCAAAGTATTACCCTTGCAAATCCATCTTTCCCTAATGCAAAGCAAGCAAAAAAAAAAAAAAAAAAAAAAAAGAATCCAAGATTAACTTCCATAGGTATTTCTAAATAGGGTATCTAAACCATAGAAACCTTTACAAACTTACCTTTGGACTAACTCACACACACACTTATTAGGTTTTCTAACGACGCTGAAGAGAAATAACAGCTTAAGTTTCTTCCTCACAAGAAAATAGATATGCATAGGTAACAAATAAAGCCATGCACGCAGACGCATCCATATCTGGTTAAATATACAAACAGAAAACCGGGGAGCCCCCCCCCACAGGAATCTTAAATGCCAGACAAGCACCTTCAGATTTTTCTTTATTTGGAAACTATCCAAATTCATTACTTTAATATTTAAAGACTGTGGTACTGTAGTAGAGACACATAAATATTATAATATACATTTAGAAATTAAATATAATAAAATCAACATGACACTGTGTAAAACCTCATGTACACTTCAAACAGGTCTGAGTTCCGGGCCCTTGTGCCCCTTAGATCTCCCCCTGGAAACGGGTGAACTTCGCAGGGAGACCATCCACGGGGTACACGGTGGGACTGGTTTTCATTGTAGGAGGTCCATTTAGGAGCTGCCAGTCACAACGCCTGGCCAGCTCCACTGTAAATATTTTGAGCAGAATTTTTGCAAACTCCTTCCCTACACAGCTCCTCAGCCCTCCTCCAAACGGAATGAAGCTGAACCTGGACGCGTCCTCCGGGTGAAGCAGCAGGAATCGGTCAGGATTAAATTCATCCTTGTTGGTGAAGATGTCTGCCACGTCGTGAGTATCACAGATACTGTAGATAACATTCCAGCCCTTGGGAATCTGGTAACCCTGCAAGAGATTAGGAAGCCCCCGGGGCTGACAAACCCCGATCCAACTTTCAACAACAACAAAAAGCCTATCGCTGATAACCAGAGGAGTTATGAGTTGCAAAAAAGGGGGTGTGAGGAGAGAGCAGGGACAAACCTTCAGACTACCGAAACACGTGTCCACACGGGCCTGAGTAATGCGATCGAAAGGGTCAGCAACGTAAGCCAATGCACAGGGAAGCGAAGGGGAGGTTTAAAACCACAACAAAAGGAGTTGGGGTGGGGGCAGCGGGAAGAGAACTTTTAACTTACATTTAATTCAAAAGTCTTAAGAGCAACCCGAAACCCTCCTGGAACTGGGGGATTCAGTCGAAGGGTCTCTTTAATAACACACCCGATATATTTAAGCTGTTCCAAAATTTCCATGTCCAACTTGTTGTCTTGATTGCTCTTGCAAAGTAAACCCTATCAAAACAGTCAGACAGAGGTGAACGGTTATTTTGTGCTCCAATAAAATCAGCCCAGCAGACGTAAACAGGGCTTAAGTGGCGGCTAGACCCAAAGGGCCCCAGGATGGGAGAGGGTGAGGGTGAAACTGTGAGCCGCTAACGACCATTTGCCTCCACCCCTTGGCCCAAATCCACTATTTACAATTCCAAGAGAATGCTGCTCCCCACTTAGAACTACCTAGCTCTCCCCACCCCCATTACCACCACTACTATTGCCGCCACCTAGAAGTCCCCATTCATGCCCTGGAACATCTCCCAGGTACTGCAGAAAGTGGAGAAGGGGTAGGAATACAAGAATCAAGCCCTGCCCGAGTCGGATTACACCTCAAAGTTCCTTCCTTTTTATTCACAAAGCTAATTCTCTTTCTGCATTGCCCCCCCCCCGCCCCCGGCACTACACTTTGAAAATACTCAGGAGAAGGCAGCACACTTACAAACTGGCAAGTTGGCTAGGGAGCAGCTGAATTTCTTAAGCTAATAGGGAACCCCAGTGTCCCCCTACCTTACTCTTTAGCTCCTCTCGAACTTTCTGGAGAACATGGGGGTAGAGCCCAAGGTAAGTAATCAGAGATGTGGCTGCACTAGCTGTGGTTTCATGTCCCCCAAAGAGGAGTTCAGTTGAAGATTGCTTTAGTGCCTAAGAATGGAATAAGACAAACGTATTTTTCTTTTTACAAGTCTGCATGCAATTTTACATAGCAATTACTTAGAACCGAACTGAAGGTTCTGGAAAGAAGATGAGAAGGGCTAAAAGTTTGCTGACAGAAAGCCAAGGAAAGCTTTTTTTTTTTTTTAAACAAAATGTATAGTCTCTTTAGTTCAGCTGGAGCAGGAAAACCAGTAAAATCTCACTACACCGGGAATTCTTGAATGAAAGCCTTGGTTGTATTAAAAGCGGCCAACATTCTTTATTTACATTTTGCAAATTCCAGCTTTCCCTGTAAAACCTGGTAGAGCTATGCGACGCTCCCAGTTCCGCAGCAGCCTCTCCCACAGCTCTGTGGACCGGGTGTCTCAACCTTCCGGGCCCCATCCCGGGTGTCTGGGCGGTCTGCCCACTCTGGAGTCCGGACGTGCGCTTTGGGGTAGCCGCGCTTGGAAAGCCAGGGGACCAAATTTCCCAGCGCCTCTTCCTGAAGTCGCCACTCACCTGCATGTCCAGCCTCTCCCCCCTCTCCCACGAGTGCTCGATCAACAGCTGCAGCGCATCTTTGCAGCCGCCGCGCGCGCCGGCCGTCCGCAGCCCGCAGAGCTTGGCTCGAATGTTCTCCTCTATGCGCGCGTGGATGAGGTTCCGCGCCTTCATGCCCTGAGCGCGGAGAGCGGCGGCCGTGAGCGGACGCCGGGTCCCCGTGCCCCCGCGCCCCCAGCTCCTCACCCTGCACGCTCCCTCACCCGGTACAGCCCGCTGAAGGGCACGTCGATGGGCAGCGAGAAGAGATTGCGGGTCATTTCCTCGAAGGCCTCCACCAGCTGCTGCTCCGCGTCGCCGCCGCTAGCCAGCCGGGGCTCACAGCCCAGCAGGATGCGCATGGCGATGCGGAACATGAGGCGCTTCACCTGGGGGTAGACCAGGAGGCCGCCTTCGCCGCCGCTCAGCCACTGTTCCAGGCAAGTGCCCACTTCCTCGGCGATCACCGGCACGTAGCACTGGAGCGCCTCGCGACTGAAGGCCCGCATAATCACCTGAGCTCCGAGGAGGGCAAGTGTTAAAAGCGTCCCCCTTGCCTTCCGGGATCCCCTTCCAGCCACCCTCACCCCGCGCCAGACACAAGGCACTTCCCGACTTAAGTGGCCTTGAGTGGGTCACCTCACGCAGCTAGCGCTCTCCGGGCATCTAGATCCTTCAACCTCTCCACCAGATGGGGTGCCCCTTCCAGTCCAGGCACCGCCACCCCGCCCTCACCTTCTTGCGCTGCTTGTGCGAGGAGTCGTGCAGGTTGGAGAGGCAGCCGGAGCCCAGGATGGTGCGCACCGACGCGGGCCAGTGCACCGACACCAACCGGTGCTCCCCGAGCAGGATGCGCCGCACGTTGTCGGCGCCCATCACCCGCACCGTGGGCCGCCCGAACAGATGCGTCTTGTAGATGAAGCCGTATTTCCTGCGCTTCATCTGCAGGAACTTCCTTCGCTGGGAGAGGAGAGCGGAGGAGAGAGGCGGGCGTGAGGGGGCGCCGGGGAGCGCCGCGCCTCGGGCTAGCCGGGGTCCTGGCCGTAGTCACCTCTCTCTCCGGGACGCCTACCCCGGCGGCAGGGAAGCCCGGAGCCGAGTCGGGCTCCTAAGAATCGTCCCGTCCCGCCCAAGCTCCCTTACCTGCAGCACCATCTGCAGTGTCTCCCCGAAGAAGGGGAAGCCCATAGTTCCGGGGGGCAAAGGAAGGGCGCAGCTGCGGTCGCGGCTGCTCACGCAGTACAGGTCCCAGAGCTTGACCGCGGCCAGGAAGAGCAGCAGCGGTAGCACGAAGGTGCAGAGCGCACTGGCCAGCAGCGCCGGGAGCCCCATGGCGCGCCGCGGCCTCCCGCGCCACCTGCCGCCGCCGCCAGCGCTCCGAACCGCGCCGCGCGCCCGCTTTATAAGCGGCCCAGGTTACTGCCCGCGTTAGCTTGGTCAGACAAATTAGTTCACCCGAAGTTCATCTTTAATTGCGGATTGGGCCCCTGGCTCCTCCCCCCGCGAGGCGCTGCCCAAAATCTTTAACCGTTTGTTCCACTCCGAGGCAGAGGCGGCACGGTGGCGGCTTCCCCCGGGGCGCGCCTCCTGGGGTGCGGGGCTAGGAGCAGTCTGCCTCCCCCTTACAAGGTGTGCGGAGCTCCAAGGCGGCGGCAGAGGCCGACCCGGGCTCCGGGGAGCGGGAACTCCAAGCCCTGGGCTTCCTGGCGGTCTCTTTGGACCCCCACCCCCCACCCCGCCCCCGCCTGGTCCCACGGGCGGTCCCAGCCCAGAGCTGCCTTCAATGGCTTTCCATTTTCCGGCGCCTCATGGGCTCCCTTCCACTTGCTGGGGAAGCAAAGGGAAGTGCGTTCAGGAACCGACTAGCTGTCAAGTCTCACACTGGGGAAACTTGAGGTCCAGAACGCAAAGCAAAACTCAAACCTCCCAACTTTCCCAAAGATCCCGCAGAAGAGCCCAGGGCCACGACCTAAGCCAGAGCGGGCGGTGGGGGGAGTCAAACCTGATCCACGGATGATCCTGGATTCCAGCTCCCCAAACCCCTTAAGGAGGCCAGCGCTCATGAAGTCCTGGAAAGTCCGCCTTAAGGGTACAACAGAGCGTCCAAGTCCCTCAGGACTCCAGGTGCAACCCTGCACAAGTCTGACGCCCCGTGGGAGACCGGGGTGGAGGAGGCAATTCATCCACCTCGAGACAGCCAGCGCTCTGCGAACCGGCCGCAGTCGGCCGGATTCCGAGGGCCCTGGGACTCACAGCCTCAGCTAGGCAGAGGGGAGGAGGATCCTTAGACCTGGGCAGTTAAGTTGACAGCGATAGAGGAAGGAAAGCCTGGGAGTCTGTACTCGGGACCGGCTCCATCTCCACTTGTGTGACCTTGAGCAAGTCACCACACATCCTTGCGCCTGTTTTCTTCTTAATACGGAGGCGGTAATTCCCCATCTGTCTACATACACCCCGGGGCAGTTGTGAGTTTTCGAAACGGACACCTGGCTGCAAATACTTTTCCCGGCTCCGCGCACGCTAGAATGACTACTTCATCCGGATGACCTGGACTCGGGGCCCACGAGCCTTCCTCCGCTCTCCCAGCTCCCACCCACCGAAGCCACCCAGGTGAGCGGGGTGCTTGACCCTCCACCCAGGCCTCTGCCGGCCCCTAATGGGAGCGTTGAGGGAATCTCCACTGGGAAGCACGTCCGCCGTCCTTCGCCCAGCTGCAGTCAGCTGCTATGCGACTGCAGCCAGTGTGGGGAGCTCGGACACCGCGGGAAGGGCACTGCGCACCCCACTTCCCACCTGGCCGGCCCACACGCATCCTTGGTTGGAGCGCTGAAAGCACCAGCGGCGCCGAAAACGAAACAGAATGCAGTACATTTGTTTAAAACTAAACTCTGGCTCTTGCAGGAGCACGCCGCAGGGCCTTGGAAGGCTTCCCTTGGAAATGGAAAACTCTTTGATCCGAAGAGCTGTTAAATACGTGGCCCTCCCGCGGCGGTCCCCAAAGCTGGCGGGATTGGAAAATGTCTGTAGCGTGGTTGGGACCGCGCGGTCCCCGCAACGCTCCAAGCCGGAGTCGCCACAGGGCTTGTTTGGAACTCGGAGTTTCAGAGGCCCTAGCGAAGGGCCTCTCCCACGGTCATTTCTTCTCACGTTTTGTCGACTGCAAACGGTGCCAGCCAACTTCTGGGCACCGGCGGGAGGGCTCTTAGACACGCTAGAATTCTCAGAAATCCTGCTCCCGCCCCTTTCTAGACTGCGCTCAGGCCGGTGAGCAAAACCCGCGAGCGGGGGCGTGACCTGGGGCCCATTCCCAATCCTCTGGCCTGACCTGCCTGTGACCCTTGCAGGCCGGACCGTGACATCCGAGTGAACTCTGCAGGGCCACCTCGCCAAGTTCAGCGCGCGCCGGGTCACAAGATGAGTGGGGCCTGCGTGCTGGAAATTGCGGGGGGGAGGGGGAGAGTTTTAATAAATCTGCCCTTCGAGACCCGCGGGGGCGTCCAGGGGGGGCCTCCGGCAGGAAGGGATTAAATGTGAGAGTGAAGATCATTAAAGAACATCTTGAATAGAGGAAGGGGTCAATAAATTATCAGCCCCATAGGAACTTTGATTAGAAAACTTCCGAGGCTTTCTTGGGTGATGGTGGGCCGGGAGGAGGATGGGTTCACTGGAAAACAAAATATTTCCAAGATGTTTACAAAACAGCCTCCCAGTTGCTAAAGGTTGGGGGGTGGAGGGTAGGGGGGGGTGTTTTTGTTTTTGCTGGAGGAGGGTAGTGAGGACCCTGAGGTAGATGTGAGTCAGGTGAGCTCCCACAGCTGAAGCACCCCTCCTCCACCTTTCGCCCTCCAACCCCTTCCTTCCTCCTGAGCACTCATTCCGGTCTGGAGGTGCAGGGTTTCCTGCCTGGTGTTTCCTCTGCTGGAGGAGCACCTTCCCCAGGTAACCGCTGGCTGGTTCCTTCCAAAGCTGAATGTCACCTCCGCACAGATAGAGGTTTCCCACTCTGCAGAGTTTGGCCCCCAGGTACTATGTCTTACAGACCTGTTTTACTCTCTTGAGAGCACTTAGCCCCATTCGGCCTTCTGGAGCTCTTTGTTTGCTAGTTTATTGCCTACCTCCCTCATAAGCATATGCAGTCCAGGAGGGCAAACACCAGATTGCTCCTTCCTCAGAGAATCTGGAGCTACTAAAACAGGAGTCCCAGTGTTCCCTGAAATTACTGGAAAGGACATTATCAATGAGAAATTGGAGCTGCCCCTACAGGAGCTTATAGTTAGTACAGATCCCAGAACAGGTAAACCAAGTCTCTTGGAACCACCTACACCATGGGGGCTTCTGAAAACCTCCTCCCCACATTGCTCTTCTCTTCCCCTAATCAGAATCAGCCCCAAGCCCTGGTCCTCCGGTCCCCTCTCCCTTGGTGGGAGCTTCTCAGCCAGGACGTGGTCTCTGCAGCCTCAGGAGCACCCTGAGGGCAGGCCCCAATTCTGCCGCTTTTGCTGGCTCCGGTGCCTGCCGAGCCCATGGCCTGGCGCCGGGTCTGTGGTCAGCAGTGGGTGATGAATTGCCCTGGATGGGGGTTATGGCCGTGTCAGCCGAGCTCGGAAAGGCCCGCTGAGCCCTTGAGCTACCGACCCTGTCTGTGCCTGCTGCTTCCCTCCTTCCTTCTGGCCCCGGGGATCCACCTTAAGCATAAGGTCAGGAGGGCACCAGCTTCCTTCTGGTTCACTAAAGGGTCAGCTTGGGGCCTGGGCGGCAACTTCCCCGGCTCACCCATCGTGTCCAGCTGCCTTGGACTGTCTGAAGATGGGTGGCAGGTTGCACTGGGCAACCCCCATCTTAAGCCAACCTGGGGATCATTATGAAAGGACAAAGGGCTGGGCCCTACCTAGTGGCCACAGGCCCAGAGGCTGAAGAAGGGAGGGAGTAAGGGATAAAGTGGAGGAGAGCCCTGGCCAGGGAGTCCAGGAGCCCACTGGTAGCTCCTCAAGGAGCTGCCTGTTTCTCCTCTGCAAAAGAGGAGGTGGAAATAGTTAACTGGAAGGTCCCTGCAGCCACGTATTTTAGGGATAATTCTCAGCCCAGCTCTTGGGCTATGCTCAGGAGGAAAGCTCTGGCATACTCCTGGGAGGGGAGGCTTTCCTGGGTATCCTCCAAATCCTACCCCACACCTTCCCACCAGGGAGCAGCTGCCCCTGCCCAAGTCACCCCACAAAACTGCTGCCCGGAAACTTTCTTCTTGGCCTTCCTGTTTTGGGTAGAAATATCCCAACCCTCTCTGATGATGTCTCAGCCTCCCAGGAAAATACTCCAACCTTAGAGACCTCTCTCTGTGCCTGTTCTCTCCTGTATATGTGGGAAGATTAAGCGCGTTCCTTAAGTTGGAATTTTTAAGAAGTCGCCAGCAGAATCAGTGCTGTTGAGCCATTTACAGCCCTGGAAGCGCCCACAGTTCTGAGTTTCCGCCGAGACTGAGCCGGGCAGAGTGGCCTCGGCGCACCAGAAGATGCGGTTCCTCCCAAGGGTTGCAGGCCCAGCCGCGTTCGCTGGGTCTCTGGCACAGTCCAGTCCTGCCCTAGCAATGCTCCCCGCCACCTCAAGATCCAGGCGACCTCCCGGCCCTAGCGCCGGAAGCTAGGGCCCGCGTCACCTAGGGCAGTTCTGTTCCCTTCAACGCTGCTTGGAGATCCTGGGAAAGGGAGGCTAGGCTCACGACCGTCCCTTCCTCAGGGCACAGAAGGCAGCTTTCCGCCGGCTTCCCGCGGCTCGGGCTCGCGCTCCTCCTCCCTCGAAGTCTGGCAGAGAGCTGCATTCGGTGACCGTTTGTTGAACAAGTGAGCGTGCGCCCGAGCCGGCACTGGGAAACCGCAGATGGGCGGCGCTGACAGCGCGCCGCGGCCGCTGGCCAAGTCTGTCCCAAAGCGCAGCGGGTCAGAGGCGTAGCCCATCTCGCGCTGCGGAAGACGCGAGCGGATGGAAAAAGAGCCGCAGCCCGTCGGCTGGATGCACGATGGGCACCGTCTGCATGGCGGGGAAGGCAGGCGTGGCCAGTTCCCAGCGCGCCGTGCGCACCAGCTCCACCGCCAGCAGCTGGAGCACCGCCTGTGCCAGCTCCTGGCCGAGACAGCTGCGCGCTCCGCCGCCGAACGGGATGTAATGGAAGCGGCCCGAGGCGCCCCGCGCATCATCGCCCGCCGCGCCGAAGCGCTCGGGATCGAAGCCCTCAGGCGGGCTGCGGTACACCGTGGCCGTCTCGTGCGTGTCCCGGATGCTATACATCACGCTCCAGCCCTTGGGGATCTGGTAGCCCTGCGGGGAAGTGAGGAGACCCGTCTGACTTCTAGGTGCTTGGAATCGGGTTCCAATTCCAAGCCTCCACCCCGAGGGTCTGCAGGAACGCACGCCTAAACCGCAAGCTAGGAGAACGCTCTGCGTTCCAATTTCAGCTCCCTCTCTGGTGAGCTGTGTGACCTAAGGCTGGATACTCAAGCTCTCCGACCCTCAGTTTCTTAATTGACAAAATAAGAACAAAAATGCCCGGTTTTGCCTTGATAATAGAATAACGGTCTGGCATATATTAATGATCACTAAATGTGATCTATTGCTGTTTATGTTTCAGTGTTTTGTTTTTGTCTTGTTTCCTCTGACATTAGATCAAGAGACCTAAGTTCTAGTTTTGCACCTACCCTCCACCTGAGCAGGAACAACAGGAAGGACAGGGACCCTCATTCCTCTGTGGTCAGTCAATTATAAAGCTCTTCTTTGCACTGAACTGAAAACTGACTCTCTAACACCACCCCCATCCATTAGTTGTACAATAATATTTAGGTCTGGTAGCCACACTTCAAGAAGATGCACATGGGAGTTAAACACAGGCACCCTTAAACTGTTGAAAGGCAGCTTTTAGGTTTCCTCTACCCATCTTCAGGTTTTTCAACTATTCTACTTTTTTAAAACTATTCTTTTTGATGTGTCTTCCAATGCCCACCCCCCGCCATCTTGCTTCCCTACCCTGAACAAGGAGCACGTGCTCACTCGCTCTCTCTCACCTCTCTAGGCTCAGTTTTCCCATCTGTAAATTGGAGGACGGGTCCCCCTCTGCCCCCCTCCACCCCGTGGACCTGTGTTCTCCTTCCTGTTTCCCTTAGACTGTAGAACAAAGTCCAAATTCCTAGATGCAGCATCCCAGACACTTCTAAAAACGTCACTAATCCACCCACCTTTGTCTGGATGGTCCCCTCTCTGTGGTGTCCTGTCCCCATCCTAACCCTTCACTGCTCCATGCCAAATGTCAGCCCCTAAAATGTTTCTGTGTTATTCAGCACTAACGACCACTATGTTCTTCGCACCAGTTTGGGATGAAGCTATTGATCCTGGCCTCCTTTCTCCCCATCACCAACTCCTCCAGGGCAGAATCCCAGCCGCTATGGTGCCGTGGACCACTGGTAGGCAATGCACCACAGATGTCCCTTAACTGTTTAAAGTTAAGGCTCAGGGAAGGAGGGGCCCAATCTCTGCCTGCAATGAGATTGCCATTCAGGCAAAAACTCTGTTTGGCTAACGAGGGCTGCACTCTCTGACGCCGTGTCTCACAGCCCTGGCACAACTTGACTGACGTGCCAGAGCCGGAAGGAACCAAGACCTACTTCCTTCCAGAGAGTAAACTGAGACCCAGGGTGTAGAGGGTGCTGCCCAAGGTCCTACAGAGATGGAGCCAGGCCGAGGTAACACTGACCGGTTCCCTGAGCCCGTGAGGAAGTAGGGGGGTGGGGTGCGCGGCACAGTAGGGGGAGGGCTCTCCTTGTTCCCCACCTGCACTCACTGGCTAAGGGGTGGGAGTGCTGCACGGAGGAAAGTATGTTTTTATTCTAAAACTCTGTTCTAGGGGTGCCTGGGTGGCTCAGTCTGTTAAGTGCCCGCCTTCTGCTCAGGTTATGATCCCGGAATGCCCGGGACTGAGTCCCACGTCGGGCTGTCTCTTCGGCGGGGAGTCTGCTTTTCCCTCTGCCCCTCCCTCCGCTCGTGCTCTCTCTCCCTCCCTCAATCGAGTAAATAAAATCTTTAAAAAAAATAAAAGCTCTCATTGAATTGACTGACACTCGCCACTGCCGAAAGCGTGTTCCCAGCCTCGTCGGGGCCAGGCGCCAGGCTTTGCGCCTCTCCACCGTGCATCGGCGGAATGGGACCGAGCCCGGCCCATTTCAAGGCGGAAGGCGATGGCTCGGAGGGGAAGAGGCGACCGCGCGCAGCTAATCCGCCCGGCCCCGCTCGCCCCACCGCAAGTGGCGGGCGGCGGGCGGCGTGCGGCTGGGAGGGCGCGCGCACTTACGTCGAGCTCGAAGGTGCGCAGCGCGGTGCGGTAGCCCCCGGACACCGGCGGCAGGAGGCGCAGCACCTCCTTGACCACGCAGTCGATGTAGCGCAGACGACCCAGCGCCGCGAGGCTGAGATCCGGCTCGCAGCCGCAGTCGGGTCGGGGCCCCGCGCCGCCCCCCGCGGCCCCCGCCGCGCAGCCGCACGCGCGCCCCAGTCCCTGCGCCGCCAGCTCCTGCCGGATCTTGGCGACCGCCGCCGGGTGCTGCAGGAGCAGCAGGACGAGGGACGTGCTGGCACTGGCCGTGGTGAGGAAGGCGGCGAAGAGGAGCTCCACAGCCGTCTCCTGCAAGACAGCCGGGGCGGCGCTGAGTCTGCGGCCCCGGCCTCAAAGCCTCACGGCCCCGTGGCTGGGCAGGAAAGGGCCCAAATTTAGCGTTGCGCGGAAGCCAGAGCCGCGGCTCCGTGCGCGGGCCCGGGGTCGATCGAATCCCAAGTCTGCCACTTGAGAAAGCCCCTTACGGCAACGACCAAATCCAGAATCATTGGAAGGGCTCCTAGAGACAGCGCTCGGAACTTACTGTCTGTGCTGTTCTTAATGGGTTAACTCCTTCGATTCTCATCCCAGCCCTGTGAGGCACACTTAACTGCCCTCGTTTTACAAGGGTGGAGACTGGGGTTCCAAGGGGCGCTCAAGGTAGTCCTAGCAGTCGGGCTCGGGAACAGTGCTTTTAACCACCTGGTGGTGCTGCCGGCAACCCCTGCTGGGCGTCCTGACCGTGAACTGGGGTGAGGGTGGGAGGACGGGGAAGGCACCTGCAGCGGTCGCGCCAGCCTCCAAGCAAAGGCGGCATCATGGCTTCCCCTTCCCCCTGCCCCGTTAGGTGCAGTGAGAGATTAACCCTCCTCCCAGTCTGCACTGACCAAGAAAGCCAGAGGAGGGGCCTGGTGGCTTCATGATCCAAGCTTCACCCTCACTGCCTCCCTCTGCCCTCCCAGCTCCCGGTGGCACCCACAGTTTGTGTTTATACATTGATCTGTGTGATCCTAGGATGAATGTGTATCCTTCCCCTCCCACACCTCAAGGACAGGGGCTGTGTTTTGCTCAGGGCTATATCCTCAGTCCCAGCATACAGCCTGACACTAGACAGATACCATAATGTCTCTAGAAGGAATGACCTGGTCCAAGTCTAACTGCCTGCCCTGGACCACTTGGGAGAGCCAATGCCCTTCCTGGCTAGGCCTCCTCTGCCTGGCCCGCCCCTGAGGCCCAGACCAAACCAGAAGATTCCTGACCTGGAGGGTGTTGTCATCCCCTCCCCAGCCCTGTCAAGTGCTCCCCTTCACAGCAGAAAACTGTTCCTATCCAGTAGCTCTCCCAGGACTCATGAACCCACTGCTCATCTACTTCTAACCTCCCGGATTCTTCCGGATCTCATAACCACCCAGGTGTCAGGATAAAGACTATTGGCCTCATACTCAAAGAAGTAAGGCTGAGCCTCACCCCTTCATGACTCTTGGAAAGTGGGACACTGAGGCCCAGAGAAAGGCTAGGAGTTCCTTTTGGAAGGGCTCAGGTGTTCCCATTTCTAACCTTCCTCTACAGCCCCAGCCTTTCCACTTTTTGGGTTCTCCAGCAGGCCCTGGAGGCCATTCCAAAGCTTCTCTCCTTACTTCCAATGCCTGTGCTCCACACATAAATGGGGAGGGCTCTAATTCTCAGGGGAGACCTCACAGTGATAAAACAGAGGTTAAAGGTGCCAGGTGACAAGGTGGCTCATGGAAGGAGAGGGTCGATTTTGGGAAGAAGAGGGAGATTCAAGGAGGATATGGAGCTTGACCCTGAGCCCTTAGGGTTTGCAGGGAAGAGTGGAAAAGGCCTTACAGGCAGGTGGGACAGCAGAGGCAAAGGCATGGAGTGATAGAGAAGGGGGTAGGGAAAGCTGAGCTGTTTGTGGCCAGAACCTATATGCAAGGGCCTATGATTCATTCCTTTCACACTTTTACAGAGAGGAATGGTGACCCAAGGCCACAGAGCTGGTAGGTATGGCTGAGCCAAGACTGGAACCCACGTCTCCACTTTCCCCTCCCCCTAAGGAGTGCCTGTGGCTTCAAGTGGGGCCAAACAGGACCCTGCTGGGGAAGGATGCAGCATGTGTGTGGAGACTGCTAGGAATGCAAAAGGAGGAAGAACCTTCCCATCACCCACCTTCAGTTCCTGCACTGAGAGCTCCTGGCCCAGCTCCCTAGTGCTGTGGATAATCATGTCAAGGGCATCACCCGGCTCTGCAGCCTTGTCTTCACGAAGCTTCTCTGCAATAGCCTCCTCCAGATATCGATGCAGCTGATCTCGTGCCCGGATTCCCTGATGCGTAGGGAGAGAAGGGAGGTGGGGCAGGAAGGCTAAGGGGGCCCGGCCTATACACCTACCCCCCAGATCTTCCTGGGGCTGTTCTGGCTCTGTTGAGATCCAGGGGTCAAGCTTCTCAACTTAGCTCCACGTCTGGCACATAGTAGGGTTTCAGTGAATGGTCAAGAACTTATCCACTATCTCTACACATATTCTCTCTTGATGATCACATTCCACCTTTGAGGCAAGGCAAGCAGTTACTGTCATCCTGAGAGGAGGGTGCCTGAGCTCAGAGGGGTCAAGCAATTGCCCAGTGTCACACAGCTCTCAGTGCCCAGGCCTGGCACAGAGCCTAGTCAGGTGGAGTCAGTCCATTGACCTTTCCCTGCACTAGACTCAACCAGAAGCAGTGGGCACCAGTGTAGAAAGGAAAGCATTTTGATGTATCCAAAAAAGCTCTGGCTTAGAGACCACTCTGGATGTTCTAAACCTTAGCCTCTGTAAGCCAGTAGGCAAGAGGGTGGAAGTTCAGGGAGCAAGCATAGCAAAAGCATCTGAATACTTGGGTTTTGAGATCATAGGAAATCAGATTCAAATCCTGCCTCTGTCCCTACTATCTGTGTAGTAGGTAAGTCACTTACCCTGATTTGGGTAAGTCACTTAACATCAGTCACTTAGTCTGAGCTTCAGTTTCTTCACCAATAAAAGAAGAAAAGAAGAAGAGCACTTTGCAGGCTGAGAGGATTAACCCAGAAAATATATTCAAGGCAATCAGCCTAAGGTATGTCCCTTCATACATAGCTATAATTTTTATCCAGGTGAGGAAAACCAAGGCATCCAAACAGTGAGAAGCCCCAGCTCATGGACAAAGAAAAATCATATGTAGCCTCCTAGTTGCCCTCTGGGCCTGGCCCCGTGCTCTGAAGTCTAAAGAAGCAGCGATTCTCTGTTCTGGAAACTAGTGGGCCTGGAGCCACAGACGGGGACCTGGCTCCCACTCCTCTCCAACCCAGGCTAGGCGGGAGGAATGCTGCAGCGTTTGTGGTCCCATCGGTTCCGCTGCCATCCCGGCTTCCAAGAGGTGCTGGAGGCCAGGCCAAGAGGCACCGCTCTAGTGTTGGAGCTGGGCTGATCGGCTGGGCGGCGGTCACCAAGACCGCAAAGTCGGGAAGCCAGCTACTGGTGGGTCTGGCGCGCATCCCGGGAGGCACGGCCCAGAGAGGATCTGCGCGCCTCCCGCCCCGGTCACACAGCGAGTGAAGACAGAGGTCAGCCCCGACGACGTCCACCGCCACACCACGCCACCTCCCCACCCTGGGCCATGCCTCGGTCCCCCCTAGAGGTGACGCGTGGGGACGCGCTGAGCGAGCCTGGTCTTCACGCTGGGGCTCCCCAAGAGGAAGGTCTGAGGCCAGAGCGGCAGTACCTTGCGCAGGCCGCTGAAGGGAACGTCCAGGGGCAGCGAGAAGAGGTTCTCTACGAACTGCTCGAAGGTCTGGGCCAGCTCCGCGCACTGGGCCTCGTCCAGCCGTAGCCCCAGGAGGATGCGCGCAGCCATGCGAAAGGTGAGTGCTTTGGCAGCCTGGTAGACAGCAACAGGCCGGCGGGCCGCGCACCAGGAGCGCACCTCGCGCCGCAGCGCCCCTTGCAGGCGGGGCACGAAGCGCTGCAGCGCCCCGCGGCTAAAAACCCGTGCCAGGACCTGTGGGGAGCCCCCGGGGTCAGCACTGGCCGCGGTCCGTCTGGCTTCCTCGGCTAGGCGATTCCAGAGCAGCCAGAAGGCCAATTTCTGTCCCTTTCTCGAAACCCAGCGGCCCTACACGTATTAGCTTTTTCTCTCGCCATTCCCGCTAGATCTCTGATGTATACAGTCCCTCCCATCCATCTAGGCTCCAGATGCCACCTCCTCCAGGAAGTCGTACCCGGTCCCTCTCCGAGTGTGACTTCCCACCATTCCGGTATCAGAATCACACACAGGACATCGGAGATGAAAGGTCCCTTAAGTCCCAATGCTGGGGGACTTATAACCAAAGCTGGAAAACATAAAGGACTGGCCCCAAACCACCGCTTTTTAGCCAGGGGTCCCTGCCAGCTTCAAAGTGTGCCCCTAAAACCTAGCCCCAGCCTGGCCCACAACAGGGTCCCAGGGACCGCACGTCTGACGTCCCAAAGGCCGCTGCTTCGGTTTCAGCTCACCTTGCGCCGCTGCCGGTGCGGCTCACCAACCGCGCCAAGCAGCGTGTGCGAGCCCAGGAGGATGTGCGCGCTCTGCGGCCACTGGCTGCGCACAAGGCGGTGCTCGCCCAGCAGGATCCTGCGCACGTTCTCCGCGCCGCTCACGCGGATCACCGGCCGGCCCAGCAGGTGCGTCTTGAACACAGTCCCGTAGCGCTCCCGGCGGGAGCTGTGGAAGCGGGAGCCCTGCGAGCGAGGCGGAGCGAGGCTGGAGCCGCTGGGCCTCGGCTGGGGGTCTGGCCCAGGTCTCCCAAACGCCCCTTGCTAACAACTCTCTGTTCCGGGTGGGCGCGTTCGTATACAAAACCGAGGTTCCCAGGGGCCTCGCGACGACTACCCTATGGAAATATAGATGCTCCTGTTCCCAACGGTGAGATGAGGAGACTAAGGCCCAAGGGGACGTGAGCGCTCAAGGCCTCACCGCTGAGAAGTGCCCCTGATTCCTGATTGTGTGCTTGCAGGGTTTCAGGCGAACCTTCTCCGAACCCTTCTATTCACCCTGGTGTGGGGTCCAGTCGTGTGTATGTTGCGCTGGGGAGAACTCCGGCTACATACAATCCCTTCAGGGGAGCAGCTGAGCAACCGCTAGGGCTGTGTATGCTCTCTGGCCCCTCGGCGACAGGATGAGGCCGACTAGGAACCCTGAGAACACTGTGCAGGGAAGAAGGGGCCGTGTTGGGATACGAGCACGACGGGGTGCGAGCGACTCACCTGGACTAACCAGTGCAGCGTTTCTCCGAAGAAGGGCCAGCCCATGGAGCCCTTGGGCAGGGGCAGGGCGGAGGCCCGGTCCCGGCTCAGCGTCCAGCGGAGCGTCCAGAGGTGCTGGGCCAGGCTGAGCAGCAGGCCGGCGCCCAGGAGAGCGGTGCCCGCCGCCCCCAGCACCGACAGGCAGCTCAGCCCCCAGGGGAACATGGCGAGCCTGCGGAGATCGGGCGGCTCGGAACGCGCAGGGCTCACCTGTTCCGTCCGTCAGGGCCTGGGACTGGCGGGCCCAAACCGAGATTTATAAATCTCGGAAAGGGACGTGGCTCTAGAAGCAGACTGGGAGAAGGCTGCTGCGACCACACGCCCTGAGGGAACGGTGCCTTCCTCTAGTCCGACGGCTTCTGGGCCCAAATGCCAGTCCCTCGCTGGGGTGCCGGTTGCCTCGGGACCGCTCCCGCCCGGCATCCGCGGGTGCCTCCCACCTCCTCCCCGGGTCAGCTCTCCTTTGATAGAAGCAGCAAAGGAGAGCAAAGAGAGGAGTAACTCACCGGTGTTGCCAACGTGGGCTGAGGTCACCGGGGCTGCAGACCCCCGCCCCCTTCCCTCTCAACTCGGCCTACTCTGGCCACATTTATATAGATATTGGCTCCCTCCCCATGGACCGATCCCGATTCATACAACGTGACGCGCCCATGCATATTTAAAGCGCTCGGAGCCGAGTAGTGATTGGAGGCGGTGGGCAGCCGCATGCTTACCCGGGGGCCAGGAGTAGGGAGTGGCCGCCGCCGCTGCGCTCTGGCTGGGCTGGGGGCCGCGCCCCGCGCAGATCCTCGGGCGGGGCCTGCCGTTTCGCGCCAGAAGTTCCCGGCTGTACGCCGCGGCTCCGCGGGTGGGCGAACCCCTTGCCCTGAGCTGACGCGGGCTCTCCGGCATCCCCACCCTCGAGGTTGTAGGTGCCCTTCCCTCTCGGCACTCCAGCTATGAAGGGCTGGTGTTTATCCCCTTTGCTCTGTTTCAGTTTCCAGGGAAATTGAGGTCTTGGATGTCTGCCTTGCATTGCGGGCACCTACAAGGGACACCCGGGGTCGAGACTCCCCGACATGCCCATACCGATCCCGTTTCTGGTCTACCACTTTAGGACGCCTGCAAAAGACGGTAGCGTCACTGATGCCCAAAGCTTCACTGAGACATCCTAATCCCAGCAGAAGCAGATACCTCGGGACGCCTTTCGGGTCGCTAGGGCTGAATTCACCGTTCCTTCCCACTGTGGAGGCCACCCTACCCCACCCCACCCCACCCCAGTCGGTCTACCTGGGTTGCTTCTCCGGTGTTTTGTATCTGGTCCCCTGGGCTTTGCGTCCCTGTCCCTACAGTGCAACCCAGGGGTTGGCAGGCAGTGACAGGGGTGTGTTATGTATTACAGAAGACAGTGAGTTTCACACCATCACTGCCTAGGAACCCACAGTGGTCTACTCCAAGCAGTACAAAGGCGGCGTCTGTCCGGATCCGGGGATGCCTCAACCAAAGCCAGGGCGACATCTCGAATGCCCTGCAGGGCTACGTAAGGCGCTAGACCGGCAGCCACATTCCAGTCTTCAAAAAAAAGAGCTAGCTGTTCACCGCTCCTCTTTTAACTCACAAGGTTTTTTGTGTGTGTGTATGTGTGTGTGCCTGAAGAATTACCATGTTCTTCATTAAGTATTTTTTAAAATGTGAAGTACTTTAGGATTGAGATGGTCAAGAGAATAAATGCTTATTATCTTTGTTTTGGTGACACTCCCCATTCTAGTAACTAGGGAATAACAGTTTTTCTGAAGGAAGCAGTTGTTTCCGATCAGGAAGCTCTGAATAGAGGCAACAGCAATGCAATTTCAACAACCTGCTCAACCTTTTTAATATTTCATCACAAAATCAAGAAATGTACATGTAATTCTTTACACTTATATGACAGAGTCAAGTGTAAGTTTCTTACAGGCATAAATCCTGAAAATGCAAAAGGGATATTCAGCATAAATACAATGAAAAGAAAGTTGGGATCAGGGTGATACTACCATTTGGACCACAGTAATTTACACAGAAGAAAATGTACATCCATTTTAGATTTTCCAGAGTTCATTTGGTTTGGCCTGTTTCCATACTGAGGATAGGTACTGAGAGCTGCTATTTGAAGAAAGTAACCTGACCCCTGTGGTAATGTGTGTGTGTAGGAACGCATCTACTTCAGCACAAGCAGCACCTGAAGTGGTTTACTCCAATTCATTCCTGTCCTCTCTTTTAACTTGAACCAAACCAAACCAAATAAATCTTAGAATGGGGTCAGCTACAAACAATATAGTTAGAAATATTAACCCTGCTAAACAGAAACAAACAACATTGCATCTTTAGAAAATTCACACACTTTTTCATATTCAAAACCATTAAATTAAACCACCCAAGCAGAACAAATAATTCACATTTTTACCAAGTTAAATCAAGGTTGATTTCAGGGACCTTTAAAGATTTGTGTATTTTCCCCTCGGAGTCTGCAGAATTGGAAAATTTAGTCCACTTAAATCATATTGAGATGAAAATAAAAATTAACAAGTTACAAAATGACAGTAAAGTACTCCCATATCAGACATGATTACATTTCAAAACTGGATACTGATGAAAAAAACCAGAAAAGTCATTCAAGTCTGAATAGAAAAAAATAATATGTAGAGGCATATAAGATTTTTCTAATATATTTAAAACCAGTTTCATGTACAATTTTTGACCTGATTTATGTATTACATTTTGCCTTTTTTCCCTAAAAGTGAAAAAAACTAATGTCACACTTTCGCTATATAAAATAGTAACCAATTATTTAAAAATCCATACAAATGATATTTTTATTGTTTTTTTTTTAATTTCTCATCAATGTCTTTTTCCTACTGCATTTTTAAATTCTGCAAACAAATTACTGTATCATGACCCTTGTTAGAGAACAATGTTGAATCACAGATTTGATCTCACTGAGTGCAGTCCAAGTCTATGTGTGCTGGGACATACCATTCACCAAACTTCTTAGCTGTTTCACGACTGTCTCTATCAACTTCTGTTTGTCTCGATCATTCTTCCTGAACTGAGCAAATATATTGTTCTTTTTGCTAGTATCCTTCATCCTAGGAATATATATGAATGAAGAGGCTTGGTAAAGAGAAATTAAACGCTATGCTGTCACAAGTAAAATATCTTGGCATGCTCTGAATTATCTCACACTAATCCTTATGCTTGAAAAATATACTTCAAAGAAAGTAGGTACTAATAAAAGTACAGCGCAACTACACAAAAAATCAGCAGCTTTATTTTACATTCTATATGAAGTGGGGTTTTTGCGTTAGTATGTAAATCTAAAGTATGTTAAATTTTCTAATATTGATGTTCCACCAATGTATGCTAAAATACATACCCTCTGTGGACTCTGCAAATCACATTCATAGCAAGACAAGGTGAAAGAAAAACTAACATTAGAAAATTTAAAGCAGGGTTTTTTTGTTTTTTTGGGGGGGGGGTCTCAGTAGTGTTTCATGGCATGGTAAAATAAATTTACATTTATTTTAAACAGTTTCTTTTGTCCTTTGAAATCAAATATAGCACAGATATCTTGAAGTGTAGGAAAATAATACACATTTTTAATTAAAAAATAGAAAATTTAGTAGTGATACCTCAAGTGAAATACGATTAAGTGAAAAGAAAATCTGCCACATAATGAGAGGGAAAAGCAACACCTAAACTTCTATTATTTTTAACTAGACAAGATGCACCAAAATTTTGTTCACATCAACATAAACAGCAATCCCATAAAACGACACCAACATTACAATCAGCAAAGAAAGAGGCTTATGTTTTGGTCATTAAAATGGACTGAGCTTTTAAGCCCCACTTAGACATTTCTCTTCTGTTGAAAATCTCTAGTTGTTCAATCATCGCTAAATCACCAAATGCTATAATGTCATGTAAAAAAAAGTCTCCAGAATATACTCACTTCTCCAAAAGAGTCAGAGCTGTGTTTGGATTCACCCGAAGGTACTTAGAAGCTGGCTGTCCGTAATCAGCTAGATAAGTAGACCAATCCCAAACCATAAACAGGTCAAGGAGCTGAGGAAGATAGGGCAAAATATTAAACTAACTTTTGACTATTTACCCATAACTAATATATCCAGTATAGGCTACTCTTGATCCACTTTAATATGACCTGCTTCTTAGATGGAACAGAATAAGGAATTCATTTTTAAAACTTCATCATTAACTATACTTTATAACCAAAACAGCACATGTATTTTTATACTTTTGAAATAGCTAAAATTGTCAGGGGTTGCTTTTCTAATACAATACCTGACTGCATTCCCAAATAATTATAAAATAATGAAACACTATTAATAGAATTATAGTAACACTTGTACCTGACGTATAGAGATTTCAACTTTATACAGTATGCAGTCCATATTCCAATTTAATTAATAAGGTTGGTGCTACTACCTGTTTGAAAAATTTCAAGGAACTTAAATTGAACCTTTTTTCTTAGAGGTTAAGTATGTTTACCTTTCAAAGAAGCCGTTTGTACCTAGACTTTTCCCAAAGTAATTTAAACCAAAAGCTCAGATAATCTCAATTAAGTGCATTAAACAACCTCTGCTGGATTCCCCCTGGTGATAGATCCTCGGCAGTATTATGAAATGAGGGCTTCAGAACTCAGCCTGTTAACTCTAGGCAATCATTCTGTATAAACAAACAACAACAAAAAGAAGCCCTCTTGTATTCCATAGTGTTTTAAAATTGACTATTTGCTCTATAATCTCCAGTTAGAACTGTTGTCAAATATGGAAGTAATCTTTTAAAAGCAATGCCGTGCCTAAACCAAAGCACCAAACTCCTTATCCAACTTTAAAACCCTAATCTCCTTTAAGCCATTTAAAACCAACTTCCTATCCCCGTTTGAATTGTTTCAGAAAGCTAAATACTTTACTTACTACCTTCCTTCAGTTTTTATATTATTCTTTCTTCTTGTTTTTTTTTTTTTCTTTTCTTTTCTTTTTTCTTGTTTTAACTCACATTATAAGTAAGGGGTGTATTGGTTTTGCTTTCAATTGAAGGAAGCATTTGTATTTACTCGTAGGATATGTGAGCCAACCCAGGGACTCTGGGAGGGATAAAACTTCTGGGGGTGATTAAAACCTAAAGAAAGGTTACAAAAAACTACTTCTTCTTTAGGAAGGTAATGGACTTGTCTGACTCTTTTCCCATCCAATATACAACTTAGTAGAGATGTTCCCATCAAAGGGTGAAAATTCCATAATGAAAATAGTAACTACTAATATTAAAAGCCACTCTATTTTCTTTTGGACAATATTCTAGGCTGTATCAAAATTTAAGATATTGGTACAGAAGCTACACTGAGACAATGCTGAAAGGATATACTGCCTGAAAAAGAAAGAAAAGTTAAAGTTAAAATTTATTTAAACTTCTGTGTAATTCTTGGCTGTTACTTAGCAACAAGCAACTTTCACAAAGAGTGAAAAGTTAACTTTCACACACACTAACGGTGAAAATGAATATTGGCATAATATCTCCAGAATGTGATTTTATAATACATGTTTAAGAACCCTATGAATCAGCCGTTCCCTTTGACTCAGTAATCCTAGTTCTAGGACTCAAACCTCAGGAAACAATAATAAAGGTAGAGAATATTGATCTTAACCTCAAAAATATTAACTGTGTTATCAAAAAACCATTAGTCTGAGGGGAAAATAAAGCCTGAAAACAGCCCAAATCTCAGTACTGAGAGAATGGTTAAGTGGTAAGGTATATCTATCTATAAGATGAATATCATGTAGTTACTAGAATCGATATTTACACAAAATTTTAAGTATCTTGGTAAGATGCTTGTGATAAATGTCCCTACTAAAATTACATAAACACCCATCAAAAAAGAATGGAAGAAAATTTTCGAGAATGTTAAGAATGGTTGTTATTCGTGTGGTGGGGTTATGGGTAACTGTTACTGAATTCTTTATTTACATAATATTCCACAATGGCTAAGTATTAACTCTAGAGTTAAAGATAAGCTTTACATATTTATATATTAAAATACATTTCAATAATAAATGCTCCTCACACAGTTGTTAACAAAAGCCTCATTTTGAAGGATTCTTCTTTTAGGTGTAAGTGTGTGTTTGCACAAGTATGCGTGGGCATGCACACAGTCAGCAGAAAGTAACCACTTAATCTGCCTTTCTAAAAGGCATTAGCAACATGACCTTTGGGATTTGGAAGAGGAAGAGGCCTTAAAATAAGTCTCTTTTTCCTCTTGGGCTGATCTACCCCCAGGTGGGAAAGGAGGAGTCCATTTAATGAATTTAAAACCTACACCAACTCCAAAAGTGAATACAGAACTGGTTCTCCTACCAAACAGCACAAAAACAGACGCCTAGATAAAGAAATATTATACTTACAATTTTCACAAGTGGTCAGATACTCACATGCAAATCTCTTATCACTAGGAATTACAGGAACCATAAAATTTAACCTGCTTGCCTACATGCAGACAAGTCTAATCTATATGCTTTTAAATTTACACTAATATTTTAGAGAAATATACACTGTGCATTATTAACTTGTAGATATCTAGGGCTGCACATTCATAGTTAAGGAACTCATTGCCAATGTGGAAAAAAGGCCAACAATCTAGGTAAGATTCATTTATTCCTTCAACAAACATGGACTGCCCACCTATAACGTCCTGGCTACTGTGCCAGGCCAGAGATATAGTACTGAATGAGACAAACAGTCCCTATGCTTTAAGAGTTCACATTTTAAGTGGGGAAAGTGGGGAGGCGACAGTTAACATGGAAACAAGTCATGTTTTGATGTGGCCATGAAGAAAGTATAAAGGGAAAAAAACTATTCACACAACCCTAGTAATCTAAACGACAGTAATACATGAGGATGCTACAATAAATTTGTTTTTTTAATTTTTTCATTTTTTCAGATTCAAGTTTTTATTTAAATTCCAGTTAGTTAACATACAGGGAAGATACAATCAATTTATTTTTAAAGATTTTATTTATTTATTTGAGAGAGAGAGAGAGAGAGACCACAAGCAGGAGGGAGGAGCAGAGGGAAAGGGAAACAGGCTCCCTGCCAAGCAGGGAGCCTGATGGGGCTCAGTCCCAGGACTCTGAGATCATGACCTGAGCAGAAGGCAGACACTTAACCGACTGAGCCACCTGGGCACCCTGCTACAATCAATTTAATATTAAGACAGAAGCTGCTGATTTCTATAGGAGCCAGTGACTGCTTGCTCATTTTTCTCAGCCCAGGAACCCAGTGGCTGTAAACATGAGCACCATTTCTGTTGTCTGTGCCCCAAAGGATGCATGGATACAGGTGCAGAGGAAATACTGGGCTAGGAAGCATACTGCTCTCCTGTTCTGATTTCTCATTTCCATGTGTGTACGATTTTTCAAATGCGTAATACTGCATTTGGTAAGTAAATAGAAACAAACTTCATAAAGCTAGGCAAGCAATGCATAAAGTGTGTCCAGCAGAGTGTAACCACTCAGTAGACATTCAAGAAATAACTAACTGATTGATGATGACTATCCCAAGTTCACCCAGGGGGCTTTTTCCTAGGCTCTTCAGAATATAAAAAAAATGAGCATCCGGGGTGCCTGGGTGGCTCAGTGGGTTAAAGCCTCTGCCTTCGGCTCAGGTCATGATCCCAGGGTTCTGGGATTGGGCCCCGCATCAGGCTCTCTGCTCCGCAAGAAGCCTGCTTCCTCCTCTCTCTCTGCCTGCCTCTCTGCCTACTTGTGATCTCTGTCAAATAAATAAATAAAATCTCAAAAAAAAAAAAAAAAAATGAGCACCCTGCAGACTTCTTTGGCTTGTGCTCACAGCTCTCTGAAAAAGGGCAATGTGGCCTGTGGGCAAACTAGGGAAAGTGAATGCAGTCAAATGACTTCCCCCCAGGCTCCCAGGCTTTTCCCTGGGGCACTGGTAAAGAAAATAGATTCCATCATGATAAAGATTTGCATCTAATGTTAGTAAGAATTAAATGATCTTTAACTAACATTTCTGAGTAGGTCTATCAGTGTCCCTCATCCGTAATTATCATAAGGTCCTGTTCCACTTTTTAAAATTAAAGTATTATTGCCATACAATATCCCAAGGGTTTCATTTTTTTTTAAAGATTTTATTTATTTGCCAGAGACAGACAGACACACACACAGAGAGGGAACACAAGCAGGGGGAGTGGGAGAGGGAGAAGCAGGCTTCCCACTGAGCAGAGAGCCTCCATCCCAGGACCCTGGGATCATGACCCAAGCCGAAGACAGATGCTTAACACTGAGCCACCCAGGCTCCCTATCCTGTGGGTTTCGGGTATACATCATGTGATTTGATATTTTTATATGTCACAAAATGATCCCCGAGGTAAGTTTAGTTACCATTCGTCACCATACAAAGTTATTACCATATTACTATGTATCCTATGCTGTACATTACATGCCCATGACTCACTTATTTTACAACTGGAAGTTTGTACCTGTTAATCCCTTCTACTTATTTCACCCACTCGGAAATCACTCCCCACTCTGGTAACAAATAGTTTGTTTCCTGTATCTATGAATCTATTTCTGTTTTGTTTGCTCATTTGTTTTGTTTTTTAGATTCCACATACAAGTAAAATCATACAGTATTTGTCTTTCTCTGACTTACTTCATTTAGCATAATATCCTCTAGGTCCACTCATATTGTCACAAATGGGAAGATTTCATTTGTTTTTATGGCTGAGCAATATTTTGTTGCATATATATATCCTACAGCTTCTGTGTCCATTTATCTACTGATGGTCACTTCGGTTGCTTTCACATCTTGGCGACTGTAAGTTATGCCACAACAAACAGATTGGGTGTGTATATTTCTTCAAATTGGTGATTTTGTTTCCTTTGGATAAATACCCAGAAGTGGAATTGCTGGATCCATACCCAGCGCGGGGCCTGACGGTGGGGCTCAGTCTCACTGCTCCAAGATCATTACCTGAGCCAAACTCGAAAGAGGCAGATGCTCAACTGACTGAGTCACCCAGATGCCCTGGAGTTGCTGGATCTTATGGCAGTTCTATTTTTAATTTTTTGAGGAACCTCCACAATGCTGTCCATGGTGGCTGTACCAATTTACATTCCTACAAGCAGTGCACAGGGGTTTTCTTTTCTTTTCTCCACATCCTTGCCAACTCTTATTTCTTTGTCTTTTTGAGAAGAGCCATTCTCATATGTGTGAGGTGATATCTCACTGTAATTTTGATTTGCGTTTTCCTGGCAATTAGTGAAGTTTAGCATTTTTTCATGTGTCTGTTGACTGTCTATGTATCTTCTTTGGAAAAAGAAGGTCTATTCAAGTGGAAAAGTGGAAAAATGGAAAAATGTCTATTCAAGTCTTTTGCCCATTTTTTAACTAGAGGGGTGTCTGATATTCAATTGTGTAAGTTTTTCATATATTTTGGATATTAATCCTTTATCAAATCTATGACTTGCAAGTACCTTCACCCATTAGGTAGGTTGCCTTTTTGTTTGGTTGATGGTCTCCTTTGATATGCAAAAGCTTTTCAGTTTGAGGGGCACCTGGGTGGCTCAGTTGTTAAGCATCTGCCTTCAGCTCAGGTCATGATCCCAGGGTTCTGGGATCAAGTCCCACATCAGGCTTTCTGCTAGGCAGGAAGCCTGCTTCTCCCTCTCCCGCTCCCCCTGCTTGTGTTCCCCCTCTCACTGTCTCTCTGTGTCAAATAAATAAATAAAATCCTTAAAAAAAAAAGCTTTTCAGTTTGATGTAATCCCATTTTTTCACATTTTAAATTACAGTTCTTCTGCGGTGTGGGGGATTATCAATAGAAGCTTTCTTTCTTTTTTTTTTAATAAATTTGTTTTTTACAAAGTTTCACAGTTTTAAATTTTTTATTATTTATTTTACAGAGATCACAAATAGGCAGAGAGGCAGGCAGAGAGAGAGGAGGGAACAGGCTCCCCGCTGAGGAGAGCCAGATGTGGGGCTCAATCCCAGGACCCTGGGATCATGACCCGAGCTGAAGGCAGAGGCTTTAACCCACTGAGCCACCCAGGCGCCCCAGAAGCTTTATTTCTTATTGCTTGAAGAATAACTGAAAGGTAGATGGAACGAGGGAGTGAAGGATGGAGGGACTGCTGGAGAAAGAATCCTGCGAGGAGGAGGGGCTGCACTGGAGAAGATGAGAAGTATGTATGGGGCAAAGGGGCAATTGCACGATAGGAGATGCTGAATGGAGGAGGGAGGCAAGTTATAGGGGCCATAAAATTCAGAATCAGCCACGGGGGCGGGGTGGTGGTGGTGAGTTAAAGTACAGTTCTACTTAAGTAAAAGATGTAACACAAAACTAGGACATTATTCTTGGGTCCTACCGAACCTTATACTAGGCCACAGTGATGCAATGAGCCCATTATATAGGCTGCTACCCATGCCTGCTTTGACCAAAAAGCATGATCCCCGATCTTTGGAATAGCTGAAAAAGAACATGCCTGCTCTGGAGCCAGAGTGTGATAGAAAGGGAGGAGGAAAATGGAGTGATGCCAGAAAAAACCACCTTCACTTGCACACAGTTATAGCCTTGGGGTCTATCTCTCACATTTGGTCAGGTTTCACAGGATGCACTATATCTTAACTATTAAAACCTAAGTTATGGAAAGCCTCACTTCTCTTCCTTGAGCTTTGCTCCCTTTCAGATGGCAGTACACAAATAATACATTTGCTAATAATTACACAAATTTTCTCTCAGTCTTGTAAATAAAGAGTAAGACACAGTCTCAACAGGTGAACTTATTAACATATATACCTGATATTCAAAGATGTAGATCAAATAAGAACAAAAAAAAACTTCCCTAGATTATTCAAAAGCAATTTTACAATTACTTATTAAAGGATAAAGTCAGGCATATTATAATGAAAATTGGTATTAAGGTCTATAAAAGAGTTTGTTCCAATAGTCAAGTAAAATAATTCTACCTTAAATCCTTTTGGGAAGTAAGCAAAGTATGGATCATGCAAAAATGAAAAGCAAAATAAGATGCCTCAGTTCTATCTCATCATGATTTATAAGATTATCTAAAATTAGTATCCTAACTTCTTTTTTCACCAAGGACTCAAAAATACCCTTTATAACTAATCTGATAACATAAAGTGGACTTATGCCAGTATCTGTAAGTGAGTTATAAGTTTCACTTCCTCAGCATTCCCTGTGTGTGTCCAGCAAACAAAAAGATTTAGCTTAAGGAAAGATATGGTTGCATGGGTGGTCCCATTTATATGCTCAAAATAGTTGAATCACTTCAGAATCACTGAAGAATTCGTTTGTGTCAACGCATCTGGCTTGCTGACAGTTTCTCATCCTAAGTCTCACTCCTAGTCTCCACCCAAGAAACTTTGGGGTCTCGGACCTGTTGAGATCACTTTGTGCAAGTGACACAATGAATCTAGGCCGACTTAAAACCATTCTATGGAACTCTTGAAGTGACTTTTTGCCTTTGTAAAAGTGAACCCAGAGTGCCAGGTCATTTTTTCCTTGAATCTGGTTTAGCTTTCTTTGTTTTGAGTCTTTTGGGTTTTGCTTTTGAAGCACCTCAGGGGCAGTGACCCAAGACAGAAGATAAATAAAGCTAAGCCAACCTCAAGAGAAAAGCAATTGGGGATACCAGGTTTGCTTTTGTAAATGTGAACAGTGACCTGGGGGCTCAGGGTCAACCTTAGTCCCCCAAATTCCCTTTTCCAAACACCAAATCCACCTGGGACCTCAGAGTTGCTTTGCAGATTCCAAAAGTAAAGCAGATCATTTTTCCTCTCCCTCCAAAACACAAAGCCTATGAAAGGGTTCCTAGAGGGCATCAGAGATTTAAACAGCAACAAAAATCCTAAACCATAATACAGCTTTAACGAAGAAATATTAGGCACTAGGGATTCAAGAAAAATGGGTCTTACTAAATTAGTCCCAATGGGAGAAAATACGAGTCCTTTTTCTAAGTAGATGTTGAAATCAAATGATGAGCTCAGTATGATTTTTAAAGCTCTTGGCTTTACTACCTTTCCAACTATCTGAAAACACCAACATATGAAAAACTCCACATGAAGCACAGAAGAGAAGTTTAAGTAGCAGCCAGAAAGGGCCTAGCCAAAAACTGTAAAGAAGCAGTATTGTGCCTCCACTCACCTCACTTTTTGCCCTCAGGTGTTAATTGCCCTCAAGCTGCCTCATGCTCTCTGATACACCTAACCCCTAACCCACGCCTACTCTCTTAGAATGTCCCATTTGCCACACTTATTCTCAGCCAGCCTTTCCACTCCCATCTACACAGGACCAGGAGCAAGCTCTGGGTAGAGCACTCTTCTAGAGACTGTTTAAAGGCATCGATCTCTTTAGGTCATTTCGCTAGGGTGAACTACACACAGCAGAAAAGAATGTTTTCAAGGTATTTTTGATGGTAAGCTATATAGTACTCCTAGATAAACTCCTTGAGTGAGTTCAGAATTTGGAAAAAGAGGCAAAAAATGGAATTTACATAATCAGATTTATACACATCCACATTTGCTTTATCTTTAATTTTTTGGTCACTATTGTGGCTAAAATGGCATACAAATACATACATATACATATGATTTTATGGGGTTAATTTCTTTATTAAAATTAATTTTACCAAGTAATACATGGTTAACAATCATACAGAGCCTATCATAAAAACCAACAGTCCTCTGCCCCACCCTTCCCATTCTTTGAAGCAATCACATTTAACTCCTTCTGTTTAGTTCAGCATCTCTAAATACACTTATTTTTCTAATTTTTGATTTATCAGCTTGCAGCTATCACATATGACAGTTTACCTTACTTATACAGCCTTCCTATTTTGGAACGCTATGACTATTTTCCTCTATTTTTGCTTCCATGACTTTAATATAATTAAACTGCTATTTCTTGTTCTGTTATTTTTATACAAAAATTTTAGGACAGTTTTGAGATATATTTCACCTACAATTCATCCATTTAAAGTGTACAAATCAATGGTTTTGAGTATACTCAGGGTGTTGTGCAACCATCTCAAACAACTTTAGAACATTTTTATCACCCCATACCATTAGCAGTCACTATACCAACAGGAGTCATATAACCTGTGGTCTTTTATAACAAGTTTCTGGCAATTAGCATGATGTTTTCAAGGGTCGTCCATGTTGTAGCATGTGTCAGTACTTCACTCCTTTTTATGGCCAAATAATATTCTCTTGTATGGATATGACACATTTGTTCATCCATTCCACAATTAATGGACATTTGGGTTATTTCCATTTCTCAGCTATTATGAATGATACTGCTGTGAACATTCATGTACAAGTTTTTGTATGGATATGTGTTTTTATTTTTCTTGAGTATATAGTTGGCAGTAGAATTTGTTACATAAACTTTTTTTTTTAAATTTTATTGATTTGACAGACAGAGATCACAAGTAGGCAGAGAGGCAGGCAGAGAGGGGTGGGGGGAAGCAGGCTCCCAGCTGAGCAGAGAGCCTGATGCAGGGCTCGATCCCAGGACCCTGAGATCATGACCTGAGCCAAAGGCAGAGGCTTAACCCACTGAGCCACCCAGGCTCACATAAACTTTTTTTTTTTTTTTAAGATTTTATTTATTTATTTGACAGACAGAGATCACAAGTAGGCAGAGAGTCAGGCAGAGAGAGAGGGGGAAGCAGGCTCCCCGCTGAGCAGAGAGCCCGATGTGGGGCTCGATCCCAGGACTTTGGGATCATGACCCGAGCCGAAGGCAGAGGCCACTGAGCCACCCTGGCGCCCCTCACATAAACTCTTAATTAAGTTCACCCACATAAACTTTTAATTAAGAGGCTCTTTCGGGGTGGAGCTGGGAGCCCCATAAGGGACTCAATCCCTCCAGGATCATGACCTGAGCTGAAGGCAGTCACTTAATCAACTGAGCCACGCAGGCGCCCCTATATGGTTGAGTTTTTGTTTTTTTTAAAGATTATTTATTTATTTATTTATTTATTTTATTTGTCAGAGAAAGAGCTGGAGCAAGCACAGGCGGACAGAGTGGCAGGCAGAGGCAGAGCGAGAAGCAGGCTCCCTGCTGAGCAAGGAGCCTGATGTGGGACTCGATCCCAGGACTCTAGGATCATGACCTGAGCCGAAGGCAGCCGCTTAACCAACTGAGCCCCCCAGGCATCCCTATGGTTGAGTTTTAAAGTAATTCTTTGGCAATGGGGTTTTAAATTATTTATATTATATATTTAAACCCAAATAACAATAGATATTTAAGTAAAGTTTCCTAAAAGTTCTTTATACATGCTGAAAGATGTTAACAAAATTATTAACAAGAATATTTCTAGCCTCTATTTCTGAAAAGCAAAATTCCTATAATTATCCAAAACAGGAAAGAAAATTTCAGGTAGTTTCCTCAGGTACATTTACCTCAAATAGTTGAGTATGATTTTGATTTTTATAATACCTTTATATATATACTTGGCTTGTTTTTCTTCAGTCATGAGAATACCTAATTCAGCTTCCTGATTAAGAGGTGGCTTACATATTGAACAACAGCATTTACCTAATTACCCAAACCAAAAATCTGCATTTAGCCTGTTTTGGTTGAGACTGGCAGGTGCCCTGTTTGTCTGTTAGTTTTTAAGCAGGCTCCAGTTCAGTATGGAGCCCAATCTAGGGCTTGACCTGGGATCAAGACCTGAACTGAGATCAAGAGTTGCACGTTCAACAAACTGAGCCATCTAGGCGCCCCATCATTCAGTCTGTTTTGACTCCTCTCTTTCCCAGCTCCGGCATCTAACTTATTGCCAAATTTTGCCAATTTAACCTCCTAAATATTTCTTGAATTCATTTGCTTCATACTTTCCATCCCTCCTACTACTATAATCCTAGTTCAAATATCACAATCTCTACCCTGGGGCCTTTTGTGTCACCTATCCTGCTCTGCCTCCTCCATCTAACACCCTATATCCATCAGTCTTCACGCCCCTGCCAGAGAGATCCAGCTAAAATACAAATGCGATCACACCATTCACTTACTTAAAACAGTCAATGGCACCCCAACTTCTTCAAGATAAAGATCAAGTTCTTTCCCATGAACTGCAAAGCAATCTTGCCCCTAATTCAGGTTGTTGGGGAGAAAGAATTTACTCTGCCCTTCAAGGTCTTCCTAACTGGACTAAGAATCAAATTGCAATAAGACAGATTAAGTGGAGAAAATTAAATTGAATAGCTTACCTATGGAGAATCTACACAGACATTGAAATTCCAATTGACAATGAGGCAACATGAAGCTTATATGAGCTAGAGACAGCAGTAGGGTCTGAGGATACAAAGGGAAGAAGGACCATTATCAGGAAAGTAAAAGGAGATGTTTAGAAAACAAAGGTTGCCCTATAATGCAGAGAAGTTTCTTAGGTAAAAGGGAGTCTCTGTTACTAGTTCTCTTCCTGGTACAAGCAGACAGTTGAGGGGGAGGTAAGGAGCTTTACCTGTATCTGCTGGGTTTTGATTGCTTTTAGTCCAAAATAATGTTCATGCCAAAGTGGTCGATCTTGGGGTGGCCGACACGTGGCCCCAACAAGGTCATCCTTTTGGCTTCCTCTCCTGCCTTGTAATTTAAGCTCCTAAACAAGGAATTCTCTTAAAAACCATGATGATCCCGAAGAGATTGCTCATTTTCTTTTCCTCTGTGTGGAGTCCCCTTCCCCTCCTTCATCATCCATGTACCTCTTATTTATTCCATAAAATTAAAATTTCTTAAAATTTAAATCCTGCCTCTCTCAAGAAGCTCCCCAGGGCTTGGGATGGGTTTTCTATTCTTTTCATGTCCTCAGAGCACCTGCCATATCTCTGTCACAGGATTTTTCACAGCATATTGATGTGTCTGTCCCCCCATTAAAGAATTACATAACATTCCTTTTGTAGTCTGGGTGATTCATGGCTATTTCAGCCCAGTCTCTTTCCAATATCTCAACAGTTGAAGTGCCTTTACTTCCCTCTAATAATACTTTGTAAGTGCCTCAAAGCTGGCAATTTTTGTTGCTTATATCTGTATCCTCACATTTGGCCCAGTACCTGGTATATACTACACACCAAGTAAATATATGTTGAGATGAAATGTATATGTTACCTTGTGACACAGAATTTTGTAAGTCTATGCTGAACTCACATCTTATATACTAATAAGATGACTATGTTATTGCGGCTCCTGGGTGGCTCACAGGGTTAAGCCTCTGCCTTCAATTCAGGTCATGATCTCAGGATCCTGAAGTCGAGCCCCACATTGGGCTCCCTGCTCGGCAGGGAGCCTGCTCCCCCGCCCCCCCCCACCGCCTGCCTCTCTGCCTACTTGTGATCTCTCTCCGTCAAATAAATAAATAAAATTTAAAAAAAAGATAACTCTGTTATTTATTTTAATGTGAACTATTAATAATTAAAACATCTCTGGGGGCACCTGGGTGGCTCAGTGGGTTAAGCCTCTGCCTTCGGCTCAGGTCAGATCTCAGGGTCCTGAGATCAAGCCCCGCATTGGGCTCTCTGCTCAGTGGGGAGCCTGCTTCCCCTTCTCTCTCTGCCTGCCTCTTTGTTACTTGTGATCTGTCAAATAAATAAATAAAATCTTTAAAAGAAAATCTCTGAGTTTTTAGTAACACCTTATAATTATTCTAAAAGCTAGTCTATTTATTGACTGATTAATTTGTGCTATAGAATGCACTAAAAATATTTCACAACCCCAGTTTTCCTCCTGAGATTACCTTTTGTAAACCAGTGATGCCACCATCAAACATGTTAAATAAACATTCCCAGGTCATACATTCAATTTTCTGCCCAGATTCATTACATCATCTGCCATACTTATGTAACAAGTCGTTTATGTAACTACTTCACCAATAAAGCTCTTACTTCCAATACTCAGAAAATCAAACCACGAATCTCATGATGAGAGGTGTTCACTAGACTTTTGATTCTCTCTGTAAGTTATTTTGCTTTATCAAAGCAATGAAGAAATAAGATCTGCTTGTATAAATTGCATAAGACCTAGAACAATGAAGGAAGACAGTATGGATTAGCCAATGAAGAAAAATTATATGCCAGTGTGTCTATACTCCAGGATATAGTACTTGCTTGAATGAAGGGAGCTACATTAGGCTGGAGCTTCATTATGTACTCTTTTAAATGTACTTTAATTGGTAAGAAGAGAAAGAGGGAGGGGATAACCACTTTTGAAAAGTTTGTGAATCTCAGTGGATGTTTCTCTCCCCTCCTCCCCACAGCTGTGATTTAAAATAAGGCAAATGAAAGCTTGGAGAATCTAACAGATGGATTAATTTAGTCTTCAACAAAATCAGTCACATATGCCTCATTCTAAAGTTTTAGTAAGTCAAGTAACATATAGTAATTATAATTTGCCATTAGTTTTTTTTTTAAGATTTTACTTATTTATTTGACAGAGAGACAATTTGCCATTAGTTATAATTTGTTTTGAAAAACAAAAAAAAAAGCTAAACTAAAATTTAAACCAGATACTTCAGTTCCTAGAGTCATCTTAACATCCTATTCTTTAAAATGGAACTCAGGCCATTTAGATAAATAAAACAAACCAAGACCATTAAATCCCAATCACAGGAGGAAAAGGAGTATAGTGCCTATGGTAATACTAGACTACTGTATTTAGCATGATGGAAATACAGAAAATAAGAATCTCTGCAGTCTCCAGTTAAGACTAAGAATATTACACTACCTCAGTGAGTATTTGTATTTAAGGTAAGGGGGCTTGCATCCTCATTCATCTCTTCCTTTCAAATCTTAAAAATAAAGATTTTGTAATCTTTATTTAAACAATTTAAAAAGGTATGTATTCAGTTTACTTCCCCAGAATCTAAAGGCACTTCTTGTATGATAGACAATTTATTAACCTTTAATTATCCAGTTACTTCCAAACCTGATTTTATATGTAATTGCCTTTTGTCAGGTACAATAATTTGCTCAATAAACATGTCAGAATACTTGCTGTTTAGTTTGGTTCAACAAATAAATTCAGTTTTTCAACAGCCTCAAGGCATAATTAAATTTGGGGAAAGAAAGGGCAGTTATCAAACTACACTGAAGCGGATTCACTACGGCAGGAGTACATAGCAAGCAGCCATGGCTTACTTTGGGGCCTGATGCTTGCCTGATTTCTAGGACCCGCTAACAGTGACAACATTATAGCATTCTGACCAATGCAGATGAACTTCTGACTAATCCACATGAACTTCAAAATGGGCAACAAACTTTAAGATGAAGCTCAGTTAAAAAGCATCTATGGGTAAAGACCTATTAGGGTCATACCTCCACTACAGATTATAAAATTAAAATACAAAAAGAGAAACTAAATAAAAACAGCAGGGGGAAAGGCTTATCTTCTTGGGAAGATGAATGTAACCAGTGGAATTAAACAGATTGTGATCTAAGTCCTACAATGCTTGCATGATATGAATCTGTATAATGGGAGTACAGAAAGAAATCCCTACCTGACCTCTGGATAACCTAATCAGGAAATTAGGACATTTCTAAGCAAAATAGGTGGTGTCATCCTGTTAAAATAATTGTTTCCATTGACACTTTGCATTAACATTGTACATCAGGCCATCAGGAAAAAACTCAAGCCATAGGAGATTCTTCCTTGTAATTCATAGAACAGAACTTGGCCCAGCACACTCAACACAGTTCAGGGGGCAAAGCTTGTTGATAATTAGGGGGACAAAGTAGGAAGAGATGGGTAACAAACAGGTAAGAAAGCTGGAAGCATTAAGTACTTACAGATTGGCTGAAAACAAATTAATAAAATATTTTTAAAGTTTTATTTATTTAAGTAATCTCTATACCCGACTTGGGGCTTAAACTTACAACCTTGAGATCAAGAACTGCATGCCGTACAGACTGAGCCAGCCAGGTGCTCCATAGAAAGAATTTCATTCTTTTTTTTTTTTTAAAGATTTTATTTATTCACTTGACAGAAACATAACAAGAAAGGGAACACAAGCAGGGGAGGCAGGAGAGGGAGAAGCAGGCTTCCCGCCGAGCAGGGAGCCCAATGCAGGGCCCGATCCCAGGACCATGGGATCATGACATGAGCAGAAGGCAGATGTCTAACAACCGAGCCACCCAGGGGCCTGAGAATTTCATTCCTAATAAGACTCTGGGGCAATAAGAGAATATTCAATAATTTTTAAGGAAATATTCAACAAATACTACAACTTAAAATTAGTCAGTTTTTTTTTTTTCAGAAAAAGAATTTTTAAAGAGTTATTCATTCACTTGAGAGAGAGAGAACACACAGGAGAGAGAGCAGGGGGAGGGGCTAAGGGAGAGGGAGAGAGTCTCAAGCAGTCTCCACACTGAGCACAGAGCCTGACACTGGGCCAATCTCAGGACTCTGAGATCATAACCTGAGCCAAAACCAAGAGTTGGACACTCAACTGACTGTGCCACCCAGGACCCCTTTTCCGAATAATTTTTAAATGTCGGCTATGTGGTCACAATGCTTCAGAATGTTAGAAACTGGAACCACTTGGTTGGGAAAAATCAAGCCCCTCCAATGTCTCACCTAATCAATATTCTATGGATTGTATTTGTTTATCTGATTATATTTCACTTGGAAAAAAGTATTGTTTCTTATGACACCAATAGTGTATTTATCCTATGTCCTATTAAATTCCCTCCCAACTCATTTTTTTTATCAAGCTACTTTCATTATGAATTGATCATGTAAGGGATGATAAACTCTGGGTCTCAACTTCCTTTTTGTAAAATGAAGGGATCTTATTTGCATGTGATAAGCACTCAATTCAACAGTAGCAATGAAAAGATGATGATGACCCTAGTCTTTGGATTCAAGGAGTTCTTTGGTATAATGGAAGAGATATTCACAAAGGCCTAATTAGGAACTAAGATGATATTTACACTGATGGAGTTATGTACAGATTATTTTTAGAGCATCCAATCTTGTTTGGGGGGGCGGTGAGAGGTAAACCTGAGAAGGCCATCTGAGGTAGTACCTAAACCGAGTGCTAAAAAGGAGTTAATCATGGGGTACCTGGGTGGCTCGGTCTGACTCTTAATTTCAGCTCAGGTCGTGGTCTCAGGGTCGTGAGATTGAGCCCCGCTTCAGGCTCCACACTCAGCATGGAGTCTGCTTGGGATTCTCTCTCTCCCTCAATGCTTTTCCGCCACTCCCCCCACTAAAATAAATAATTAAAAATCTTTTTTTTTTTTAAAAGGAGTTAATCAAGGGAAAGGCAGTGGTATTTCAAGCAAATGGGAAAGAAAAGAAAAGGCATAAAGATGAGAAACAGTTGTGCTTATGGGGGAGTGGCACTTTAGTTAGTGTTGCTAAACTTATCAGGAAGGGAGTAGCTCAAAATGGGCTAGAGTAGGGGACAGGGACCAGATCATAAAAGGGCATGTATGCCTTATTCAGAAACTGGGAAAATTCTAAACAAGAAAGCTCACATGGTCAGGCTCATCACTTAGATAGACAAATCTAGCAGCTCTATGAAGAGTGGATTTGAGGAGAAAAAACTAAAGACAGGAAAAATAATTAGGAGAGTGTTGTGATAAACTTGAAATACACTAGGATAAACAAATGGGTCATTAGGATAGAGAGAGGAGGAAGGAAAGGTAGTTAGGTTTGAAAGAAGATGGGTTTGAGAGATATTAAGGAGAAAATTCCCTAGGCCATGATGATTGAATGTGGGGCTTGGCAGAGTGATGCCATCAACCAAAACAGAGAACATGAAAAGACCTGATTTGAGAATGAGGGAAGATGATGTGTTGACAGCTTTGGCCCATAGGATGTGGGACACACATCCCAGTGGAAATGTCTACCCAGCAACTGCATAAATATCTAGGGCATACAGCATTTGTGCCAGAGATCGGATGGAGAGTGGATGAGTTCACTCTGGTAGAGTATATACAGAACAGCGTTCTAGGACAGAAACCTCAGGGATACCAACATTTAGGGGGCAGGAAAAGGAAGCTACAGAAAAGACATAAAAAGAACATTAAGAGAGTATAGACTTTGAAGAAGAGGTTTTTTGTTGTTGTTGTTTTTTAAGATTTTTATTTCTTTGACAGAGAGGGAACACAGCAAGGTGAGCAGCAGAGAGAGAAAGAGAGAGAGAAGCAGGCTCTTCTGCTGAGCAGCGAGCCCAATGTGGGGCTCAATCCCAGGACTCTGGGTTCATGACTTGAGCTGAAGGCAGACGCTTAACCAACTGAGCCACCCAAGTGCCCCGAAGAAGGGAGAATTTTAAAGAGGATGTGACCAACATTATCAAACACAGCAGAAAGAACCAATAAAATAAGTTCTTCTGGCCCTCCCTGGTGACCTAAGTGAATGCTGTTTGAGCACTGTGGCAAAGCAGGGAGTAGACTGAGGAATGAAGGAGATATGAGGAAATAAGGAAACAATTATAAAAACTTCTTTTGAGGAATAAGGATACAAAGGAGAAAAAAAGAAGAGATTGTAAATGTTAGAATGATATTAGAGGAGATATCTCCCTGCCTGCCCTCTCTCTGTCTCTCTCTTGGGTAGGAAAGATTTTGAGCGTGTTTTTAGGCTAAGGTATTTAGGAAAAGGATAAAACAGAGGAAAGGCAGATGAATAATGAAACAAGTCCCATAGAAAGAAGAGGTCATGCGCATTGGAAGATGAGAGAACTGTGAATAAAATGGCTACCTATTACATAAGTCTGAGGAAGGAAAATGAGGATATATGTGAATATAGATAAAATGTTCGATTGCAAAAGCAACAGTGAAGAGCACCTGGCTGGCTTAGTCAGGGGAGCATGTGGTTCTTGATCTCAGGGTTATGAGCCCCACTTTGGATGTAGACATGATTTAAAAAATAAAATCTTTGGGGTACCTGGGTGGCTCAGTCTGTCTTCGGTTCAGGTCATGATCTCAGGGTCCTGGAATCGAGCCCTGCATAGGGCTCTCTGCTCAGCAGGGAGTCTGCTTCTCCCTCTCCCTCTGTCCCCTGCTCATGCTCATTCTCTCACTCTCTATCTCAATAAATAAAATCTTTCAAAAAAAATCTTTTTTAAAAACAAAAAAATAATTTTTTTGAAATATTGGTAGTGACAGAGAGGAATGAAGGAGGCTCAAGGGGCCGGAGGTTTCATTCAAGAGTGGAAGAACAATGGTCTCCAAATGGAAACGGGGACGAGGAGAACAGGATCTCTCATTTACTCTGTGTAACCTGTGAAAGAGTGCTCGGCTCCCATTAGAGGGCTTCTGGGTTAGGGTACCCTCACAATTCTAAGATGGGAGGGGAAGAAAACATTCTGCCACAGCACTGAAGCCATAGGGCCATTTACGTTGGAATGTCTTCAGATGGCACACCCTACGAGGAGTAGAAGTGAAAAGACACAGAGTAAACAAAACAAGGAGTGAATGAGACAGTAAAAAAGGTCGGGCAGCTAGAAGGAGTGGAGTAAGATGTGGAAAGAGTAGGGAGAAAGTACCTCACTTGAATGAGTAATCAAACATTTTAATCTTCTGGAAACACCAGATCTCAGGAAGAAATGATGAAGGCTGCCATGAGGTTTTTCAAAAGGGCAAAGAAGCCTCTATTTGAATGTGGACTTTCTCAAGACATTAGGAGCAGCAGCAAGGGCCCTGGTTAAGGGGATAGTTTATAGGAGGTTTGGTTAGATTTCCTTAAGCACCTTCCAATTCTCAAGTCTTAGGATTTCATAACCACGAAAATCAGTGAATCAAAAACTGAAGGTAACTGAAAGATGATCTGACAATTAAGAAAACACAAGCGAGTCAAAGAAAGAACTATAAACTGTAAAACACTAGGGACTAAACTGTCACTTACTATTAAGTACTAAAGCACTGTAACATACACCTAGGAAGGAAGTTCAGGAAAAAATATTATAAATTATTCTCAAATCAAATAATCCCTTCAGCAATTTCATCCTTTCAATATGTATTAGTAAAAATTTTCATGACACATATCCACTTGGCTCTTAAAAGGTCACTACTGAACAAAACCTCACTAAATTTCTTTTAGTGTATGGTTTTATAGATACAGGACGTGGAATGAACCCCTTCAGAATGCTACCAGGATGTCAGCAGGGTTCAGTTCTCTCAGCCGTCCAAATATGAGGATGGGTGGCTCTATTGGACCCCAAAGTTTCACTCCTCAAGCATGGAGTACGTACATGTACTTAGTTTTGGTGGTATGCTTGTTTTCACTTTCCAACCAACTTATGAGTCCTTCAAGGACAAAGATAATATCTCTTACTCCTCCCTTAGGATACTCAGTAAAAGCTTGTTGAACTGAACTAAATTGTATTTCATAGAACACTTTGAGAAGCCGAAGTTTAAGGTCTGTGTCTTTTCTGCAACCAAAAGAAAATCAGAGAGATTAATGCATAAGAAAAAGCTTCTAATTTAAACCACTGGAAAAGCTTTGCATAAATATTGAGTCTGGGACCCTGTCACACACAGATTACCTTCAAGGGACCCTGAGAGACTGACAGAGTCTACACAAAGTTCACTAATCACCTATGGTTAATTTTTCCTTATCTCCATTTCAGGCCATTAGTTGTATTTGTATACAACTTTTCACTTGAACATCTCATTCCAGTGAAGTACAGGCTTTTCTATACTTTATAAAAGGGAAACTGAGCTTTAGAGAGATTAATGTGTCTTGTTCAAATTTATATGTAAAGTAGGATTAGGATCTAATTTCCTCAATTTATAAGTCAAGTGCTTAAAACAACCAGATTAGGATGGCTTAATTTATACAAGATTTCCTTTTATTTGTATGTATAATCAATCTACTTTCAAAAAGAGTTCTTGGCAAAGTTTTTTAGAACACTGTTTTAAGATTCACACTCGAGGCAATGGGGCGCCTAGGTGGCTCAGTGGGTTAAAGCCTCTGCCTTCGGCTCAGGTCATGATCTCAGGGTCCTGAGATAAAGCCCTGCATCCAGCTTTCTGCTCAGTGGGGAGCCTGCTTCCCCCCCCCCCCCTGCCTGCCTCTCTGCCTACTTGTGATCTCTGTCAAATAAATAAATAAAATCTTTTAAAAAAAAGATTCATACTTGATATGGCAAATATTAAAAAGGCAGTCTAGGGAATTTTGTCTTATACAGCAAAAAAGATCATAATAGTGAATATGGTAGTTCTGGTTAGAATATTCATTTGTATGCTAAAGAGTGCAATAATTATTGCCGTTTTTTTGACAAAGCAATTAAATATTTATTTTTTTATTTTATTTTAATTTTTTTAAAAAAGATCTTATTTATTTGACAGAGAGAGAGAGCACAAGTAGGCAGAGAGGCAGGCAGAGAGAGAGGGGGGAGCAGGCTCCCCACTGAGTAGAGAGCCAGATGCGGGGCTCGATCCCACGACCCTGAGACCATGACCTGAGCTGAAGGCAGAGGCTTAACCCACTGAGCCACCCAGGCACCCCAGCAATTAAATATTTAGAGTTCTCATAATCTATACTCCCAACTCAAAGAAATCTATAATAGAAAAAAATGTTTCCATTCAAAAAAAGAAAACTATTATTAGGGAAAAACATTTCTTATACATGAATAATAGGGAGTTTGGCAAATATGTGAAATTAATGTTGAGAGAAGAATAAAGTTCCCTGTTGAATACTGCCAATACTGAGTTTATATCTAATAATTAGTTTAATGGGTATATATTGATAAACGCCAGCTAGCACTATCCTTCATTGCTGGTAGATTATTCTAAAAGTTTTAACCATTCCTTTCAGTGAAAAAATTAGAATACTGATGATTAAAAACATTTAAATTTGGGACTACCTCTTTTTACATTATACACCAGCTTATAACTCCTAGTCCATGGAGACAAAGATTTACTCCTTGTGTAACATACTAAAATTTACCTTATAACTAATCACATATAATGTTTATATTATAAATAAGAAATTTCCGTATTTGCCCAACTACACACTTAGATGAATAAATTTTTCTCGCAAATCTGTTACTTTTGTTTATAGTCATAGTGCTAAGTACTTCTCTTAAAAATAATTCCGACTGGTACAATTTTTTTGAGTGTTAAGTAATTCCACTTTTAAAGGCCTACAGAAATACTTATACAAGTGCTCAATATATACATATAAGGATACTAACTGCAGCATTGTGTAGAAAAACTGGAGAGTCCATAGATGTCCAACAAAAGGGGGTTTATTTAATAAATTATGGCGTATTTATACTAGAGAACATTATGAAGAAATGGAAAATCTGTATTTATCAATATAAAATCATGTAGTGTAAAATGTAGCTTATAGTATAAATGGCCCTTATTCCCCCAAAGCAAAAAATTCTACACATGTGCACACAAGTGGGTGCTTTTGTGTGTGCTTAGATGTACATTTTATTATTTTTTTGTTTTTTATTATTTTTTCAGTAAACTCTACACCCAATGTGGGGCTTGAACTCATGACCTCAGGGATCCAGAGTCGCATGCTCTACCAACTGAGCCAGCCAGGCACCACTAAGTGTACATTTTAAAAGATCTTCAGGTAATACAATGATGACTGAGAGATTGAAGAAGACAAAAAAATGAGAGCTTTCTCTTTATACATATTTACATGTTCAACTTTTTGTTATAGACAGTGAACATGCAATGTCATTTTCCTGATTTTGATAACTGTAGATAGCTATATAAAAGTCATTGTGGGGCGGGAAGCTGGGTAAAGTATACATGGGACCTCACGGAACTATATTTGTAACTTCCTGTGAGTCTGTAATTATTTTAAATAAGAAAAAACAGTGAGCATGTATTATTTTTTTCAACTGTTATGGTGTTTGTCTGCTTTTTTGTTTTTCTGATATACAAAAAATCATTTCAGAGGGTAATTTTCCAAACTACAAAACAGCTCTAACCTTTACTCTCAAAATAATCACAAAAATCTGTGAGTTCAAAAATTTATATCAATAACTGGAAGTATGAGCATAAGTCACATATGTAGTTAAACACATCAACTGTAAACCTCCAGAATTATGACACTGGAACAAAAAGTATAAAAAGGCAAAAGTCATTTAGGATCAGACTAATCCTTCATAATCTAAGCTCTTGCAAAGGGCAGCATACTTTTCTAATATCTGGACCTTAAGGTAAACTTTGTGAGATGTCTGGTCTTGTTATATTCAGGAGTAAACCCAAATACATCTTCCTTTAATTCTTTGGCACTTCAAATGAATTTAGGATTGTCTAAGGAAAAAAATGCTTGCTGGAGGAGTTGTGTGAACAAGCTTGTTGTCCTGCTACTATATCTAGTCAAGCATTCGGATACTACAACTTTGGCAAATCCCATTAATACTTTAAGAAGTCAAAGACTTTAAAACTTCTAAAGAAAGTTCCTGTGAAGTAGTCACAGGGGCAAGTTTAAGCAAGCAGAGTGTGTATACAATAGAGTAACAAATATAATGCAAACAAAAGAAGATTTGTTTAATTATAGTGGAAATAATTGTTATTTAAAAATGTCTCCTTCCTCATCATAAAAGAACAAACTGGACTAGTGGCAAAAGAATTGTACGTTATGATGCCTTAAGATTAAAAACAGAAGACAGAAATTTCAAAGTAAAGTCTTGGCAGACGCCCAGTCTCCACAAAAGGAATTATGGCCAAACAATTCCTTCATAACTTACAAGTCTTGTTCATGTCCCTTTAGGTAGACTCCAAAGTTGTTCATTTTGAGTCAAACACAAGTATATATATTTATCAGCATTCGTCTTTCTGTGGTGAAGTATTATCTGAATCTCTTTCCTAAACTTTATAACAAGTTTGGGTGTATAGTAGAGAGGGATGATCAGACTATGTGTAAAAGGGTGAAAGTAAGTTAGGGAGGGGAATAATGAGAACAAAAATGTGGGTATTCAGAGTATTTCCCTTACCAAACAATACTGTTACAGAACTATGCTTCCTTTAGTTCACCATGAGGTAGATCTGGCACACCAGCATCACCATCGCCCTGATGAAGTGTGCTAAGTATAAAGAGATGGTAACTGCTGACTCAATCAACTAATGACATCCGTGCAATGCAAGCTTCACATAACACATCCATTTTAGCAATGAAGATTAAGCACCTCATGAAAAACATCTCTCAGCAATAAACTGTACAATATTTTCCCTCACAAATTTCTTTAAGCCATTAAAATATATAGTGAAACAGTTCAGGAAAATATATAGTGAAGCAGTTCCCAAGGTCATACAAGAGTTATGAAGAGAAGTAGGACTCCACTCTATTTCCTGATTTCCTACAAAAGAGTGTCCTCGTCAACATGCCATTTGGATACTTCATGGCTTTTTTTTACACTCCTTAATTTCTATCCTTTAGGCAAGGTATATTTCTCTATCTACTAGTCTTCAACTTTATCTTCTTTGATCCCTCACATTGTCTAGTTTTTATTTTATTGTCTATTGTTCAATTCTATTTCCTCAGGACCTGGCTATAGTAGGCACTTAGTAAACATTTGTTGAATAAAATGAACGAGTTAAAAAAGAAATAAATGAAAAATCCATACATATATAGCGCTTGTTGTAGCACTATAGTTTTAGCATTCCATTAACAAATGTTCAATTTATTTCACACTGTCTTCTTCCAAAGGGGTTTTAAAAGGCAACTTATACAAATACTTGCAAGATATACACAACTTAATAACTGAGAAAGCGCAGGGCCAAGAGAAAGTGAAGGTAGAAGATGAAGTTAGGATACAAAATGCACATGATGGTACGTTACACAACTGAGTTTTCTAGCTGCAAAAATGAAGAAAATGTATTTAGTTAGATAACCCATAGTATTCCAGTTACTAGAATACTAGTTACTCAGGATAAATTCAGCTATTTCCAATACTGTAAACAGCAACTTCTGAGTCCACATGAAGAAGGCACTGTGAAATACTGTGAACCACATCATCAGTAATTAACAGGAATCAATCATCAGTAGACTAGATTACCAAAATAATCGTCTGTTCATTCTGATTTTGATTTTGTCCATTTTCAGTATGTTTTCCTCAAAGCAGCCAGAATAATCTTAATTTTTATTTTTATTTATTTATTTATTTTTGAGCAAGAGAGCGAGAGCAACCAAGTAGGGTAAGGAGAAAGAAATTCCAGCAGACTTTGCACTGATCATGGAGCTCAGTGTGGGCTCAATCTCACAACCGATGAGATCATGACCTGAGCTGAAACCAAGAGTCGAAGCTCAACCGAATGAGCCACCCAGATGCCTCCAGAATACTATTTTAAAAATGTAAATCAGAGTATGATACTAACCTACTTAAAACCCTTGAATGTTTTCTCATCATACTTAACATCCTGAACTACTTAACAAGGCCCTCGAGGCCTTACATGATCTGGCTCTGATACTCTTCCCAATTTCATTTGAACCTCTCTTTCCCTTGCTCACTACTTTATTATTTTTTTTAAAGATTTTATTTATTTATTTGACAGACAGAGATTACAAGTAGATGGAGAGGCAGGCAGAGAGAGAGGAGGAAGCAGGCTCCCCGTGGAGCAGAGAGCCCGATGTGGGGCTTGATCCCAGGACCCTGGGATCATGACCTGAGCAGAAGGCAGAGGCTTTAAACCACTGAGCCACCCAGGCGCCCTCCCTTGCTCACTACTTAAAAGCGGTACTATTATCCTCTCTTTCTTGACAGCACTTGCTCTTCCTTCTGCTGCCAAGAATGCTATTTCCCCGTATCTCCCAATTTCATTCACATATCTACTCAAATGTGACCTCCTTAAATGTCTTCCCTGACAACCCAATACAAAGTGGTCCACCTTACCCCCAGTCATTATAACATTAACCTGTTTTGTTTTTCTCACATGATCTAAATCTATTTGAAATTCTATCTAAAACTATTTAGAAATCATCACTGCTTGTTGTGGATTTTCCTTCAATAAAATGAGATAGGCAAGGATCTTGCCTATCTTGTTCACCACTGTATCTCCAGCATTTAAAACAGTCCCCAGAGCAGGTGCTCAAATATTTGTTCAGTAAATGAAGAAACGTCTGAAAATAGAACAGCTCTTGGTGATCTGGCTTAATCTAGACAACTTTCAGTTTCCCCAGAGCAGTGGTCCTGAATAACTGTTGTTAGGTCACATAAAATGCCTTTGAAAATCTGAAAACACTGGACCCTCTTCTCAGTAAAATACACAAACAATATTTTGCACAAACCTCCTAAAATCAATCCATGACCCCCAGATTAGAATCCCTGATCCACAGGCATATAAGGGCCTGTATGCAATGCAATCTACATTTAACCAATTCTTGCCAATGAAGTTAAAGGCTGAGAATAAAAAGAAAACCAATACAAAGCTATAAGTCATTCTTAATAGATTTCTCTACAAAGTAAGAGAATATAAGAGAAGTCAAACGAAGGGGCGCCTGGGTGGCTTGGTGGGTTAAGCCTCTGCCTTCGGCTCAGGTCATGATCTCAGGGTCCTGGGATCGAGCCCCGAATTGGGCTCTCTGCTCAGCGGGAAGCCTGCTTCCCACC
>ML103402.1:0-11747 GCA_003697995.1 Taxidea taxus jeffersonii
CACAAATGTCTGCACCAAGCAGCCAGAGCAGATGATGAAAACATAGAAATGCTATTTTTCCCCCATCCTCCTTCCCTCCCTCCCTCTTCTGCAGTTAGCCCCTGGATGGAACCCAGGAACAGAGCCCACCAGACTTGCCCAGCAGGGTCCTGCTCTCCTCCCCAGGTTGCCTTCTGTTCCCACATTCAGTTTTCAGAGTCAGGGGGGTGTGTCCCTCCTGACAACACCCCTGCCCCCATCTTCCTCTAGACTGCCATTTATCCTTCAGGTTTTTGCTTAAAAATCACCTCCTGAGAGAGCTAAAGCCCTCCTTGACTATGGTCCCCACTTCCAGATCGAGTCAGGGCCCTTCCCCAACTTCCCACGTGCTGTCTCATCCCAATTGTTATATATGGAACATTGCCTGTATACCACAGGTGATCGATACAATAAAAAATAAAGTAAAATCCACTATGACTGTGCTAGTCAGACTATTTTTAAGTAAAGGTTATAAATAAGTACAGAGAGATTGATTCCAGATTGGGACAGGGGTGAAGGGAGGGAGATGGCTGTGCTCTAAGCAGAGGGGCAACCTCCTGGGGTGCTCTGGGCAGGGCACAGGGGTGGACATGCTAAGGCCCACCACTGGAGGGTGACCAAGCCAGAAATGGGAGCAGGGACTGCCCCCACCTCATGAACAGGAAGCACCCTTCCATCACTGCTTCTTTTCCAAGGAAGTCTGCTACCCTGGAAACACTCCCTTAGGCCCAGCATCCTGGGAATGTACTCTGGTAATGGGGTAGCCCTGACCAGTCTCGCTAAAGAAACTAGGAGGAAAATGCCCACGACAAAATAAAGATAAAACTTATCATAAACTGATTTATAGCCAACCCTCCCATGGGCTATATAGCCTGGCACTTGGGCTCTGAGGCCAGGCCTGTGTTCAAATCCCAGCCCCACCTGGCTGACCTGGACGGGCTGCCAAGTGACAACCTCTCTGAGCCTAACTGCACTCGACCGCAGCCCTGATCCCACAGAAGGGCAGTGAGGGTTCCACAAGCAGCTCTAAGCAAAGCCTTCCCCACAGTAAGCACATCATGAACATGAGCACTCACCACAGCAACACAACAGGATTTGGAAACACAGATGCCAGTAAATAAGAATTGTTATTCATTTCTTCAACCCTTTGTTCAAACCTTCTTAAATTATGGTTTATTTGAAATGCTATCAAGGAAATTAAATGCTTACAACACATTTCATTTAAAAAAAGGGGGGGAGGGGTGCCTGGGTGGCTCAGTGGGTCAAGCATCTGCCTTTGGCTCAGGTCGTGATCCTAGAGTCCTGGGATGGGGCTCCCAGCTCAGCCGGGAGTCTGCTTCTCTCTCTGCCCTGCTCCTCCTGTTTCTCTCGCTCTCAAGTAAATAAATAAAATCTTCAAAAAAAAAAGAGGGGCACCTGGCTGCAGTCAGTGGAGGGTGGAGCATGTGACTTCTGATATCAGGGCTGTGGGTCCCAGTCGCACATTAGATGCAGAGATTACTAAAAATTAAAACCTTTTATTATGCTAAGTGGAATAAGTCAATCAGAAAAAGACAATTATATGATTTCACTCATATGAGGAATTTAAGAAACAAAACAGACAACCATAGAGGGAGGGAAGGAAAAATAAAATAAGGGGAAATCAGAGAGGGAGACAAACCATAAGAGACTCTGAACTCCAGGAAACAAACTGAGGGCTGCTGGAGGGAAGGTGAGTGAATGAGGTAACTGAGTGAAGGACATTAAGGAGGGCACATGATGTAATGAGCACTGGGTGTTATACGCAACTGATGAGTCACTAAACACTATATCTGAAACTAACACCACACTATGTTAATTTAATTTAAATAAAGTTTTTAAAATTTAAAAAAATTAAAAATAAGACCTTTAAAAATTAATTTTTAAAAATAAAGAATAAGAACATTTTTTTAAAGTAGCCATTATTTATGAGGTGTCAGGACAAAGTCCTTTCCTTTCCTAGAGGACAAGTCTTCGCAGCAAGTTATTCCCTCCCAAGGTCCTCCAACTTTGGGTGCTTACTCTAAATACAAAAGTGCCAAAGCACTGAGCCCACATATGGGCTCAGTCTACTGTCTATGTTTGCTGAAGGACAGAAAAGAACCAGATATGGGAGAGACAACAAGCAACAGAGACTGAAAATGGAGCAAGGTATCAACCTCACTTTAATTAAAACGTTTTTAGGTCCAAAGGTGCCTGGGTGGCTCAGTGGGTTAAGCATCTGCCTTCCACTCAGGGCATGATCTCAGGGTCCTGAGATGGAGCCCCGAATCCTGCTCCCTGCTCAGTGGGGAGCCTGCTTCTCCCTCTCCCTCTGCCTGCCACTCCCCCTGCCTGTGCGCTCTCTGACAAATAAATAAAGTCTTTAAAAATGAAAGTTAAGGGGCGCCTGGGTGGCTCAGTGGGTTAAGCCTCTGCCTTTGGCTCAGGTCATGATCTCAGGGTCCTGGGATGGAGCCCTGCATCGGGCTCTCTGCTCGGCAGGGAGCCTGCTTCCCCCCCCCTCTCTCTCTGCCTACTTGTGATCTCTGCCAAGTAAATAAATAAAATCTTTAAAAAAAAATAAAATAAAATAAAAATGAAAATTAAATGTTTTTAGGTCCAGGGGCAACTAACTGGGTAGCTCAGTCAGTTGAGTGGCCAACTCTTGGTTTCCACAGCTCAAGTCATAACCTCAGGGTCGGGGATAGAGCCTCTCTTCTGGTTCCTTCTCGCTCAGTAGGCAGTCTGCTTCAAGAGTCTCTCTCCCTCTGCAACCCGCACCCCTTACTTGTGCTAAAATAAATAAATCTTTTAAAAAATAAATGTTTTTAGGACCAAATTCATAACTTCAACATGAGGACCACAAACAAACAAAAAACCAGCTAGCTGGTTTTGGGGATCAGAGCACACTTTTTCCTTTAAAAAAAAAGAAGGTTTTTAAGTCACTCAGAATAGAGGTTATCAGGGGCTACAGGTAAGGGGAAATGGAGTTTTTGTTTAATAACTGTCCAGAGACAGTTTCTGTCTAGGATAATAAAGTTCTGGAGATGGCTGAGGCCATGACTGCAAAACACTGTAAATGTACTTAATGCCTCTGAACTGTACCCTTAAAAATGGTTAAACTGGTAACTTAATGTTATATATTTTACCATAATTTCTTTTTTAATTATACAAAAAAAGTCATTGGCCCTCTTCACTGGGTACCTATTTCTCAATAATAAGGCTACAGGGGCACCTGGCTGGCTTAGGCAGTTGGGCATCTGACTTTGATTTAGGTCATGTCAGGACTCCTGGGATTGAGTCCCACCTGGGGAGGGGTCCCCCAACTCAGCAAGGAGTCTGCTTCTCCCTCTCCACCCCCACCCCACTGATGCTTGCTCTCTCTCATATAAACAAATAAAATCTTAAAAAAGAAAAAAAGGCTACATGCATTCAAGGTTCAAAATGTTGTGAAATAATATACTTAACAAGAGAAATGGCACCTTAGCAGTTAATGATCTGTACCTGAATGAGTCCGACCTCCACTTAATGGCATATATATTTAAATTGTACTCTTTCGTTAACAAAGATGTTAAAATCATCTAGCCAATTTTTCCCCCTCAAATTTTAGTGTTTCTATAATCAGGAGCTACTAAATGAAGCAGAGACACAATGTTTTGACTCTCAGCAAATGTCTTTGTTTAGATAAATTAAGGCCTGTCTAGTGAAGACCAAAAAAAAAAAAAAAAAATCCTCAATAGAATAAAAGTTATTATTTGAGTTGGTATATTAGGATAACAGGGGAAAAAAATCACCACTTACATGCAAATAATGTCACAAGTCGAGAAGCTCTTTCTTTAATTAAACACCAAATAAATTATTTTTCTCAAGACTATTTTAGCCTTTCTAACTCCATCTCAAAAACGCTGTTAGCACAGAGAAGACTTTTGGCTTAGAAGAGCAACGCATAGCTGTGTTTAATCTAGTGCAGGTACTAGATTTCTAAGAACTTCTTTTAGCTCAGGCATACTCCATGTTTTCATTCTTTCACTTTTCTCTTTCCTTCTATGGAAAACTTTTTTGAATCATGACCAATGTCTGGCTGAATATCCTAGCTCCACTCCTCAGTACCAAGTGGCCTCATTTGATCCCAAGTGCCCTGAGATGCCCTGGAGGGTATTAACCAGATCACTCTGGACACACACCTGGTACCCACAGGAGGCTGGTTTGATCTGGGACAGATGCCTAGAAGATTATCCCGTCAATCAACACTGCTTTTGTAAAAAACTGGAATTTGGAATTGCACATAAACTAGTATCTCTAATTAACTTTAACGTACAAAGTCTTCACTTTCACATAACTCTGGATTAAAAAGATTTAGGAATTTCAATATTCCCTGAAAGGAACAGGGTGGGTGGGGCCTCAGGGCGGAACAGGATAGAGGCAAAACCACCTAGATAATTTCAATCTACAGGCAGATGCAAATTATGAAATTAAAACATCAATGACATTTCTTTTCGATCATCACCACATTAAAAAAAAGTTAAAAACAAACAAAAAGCCTCCCGGTGCCACCTCGACACAGACAAACTGAGTAACAGCTCTCCCCATCTCTCTACAAAACAGAGAGGGTAACACAGCCCTCCCAGGAACCCAGACAAGAGCCTGAACTTCCTTTCTTGCTTCCCCCCTGCATGCAGGCGATTCCTGCACCTCCTAAGTCTTCGGACTGGAAAGTGCTGGAAAGGGAAGAAGGACCATTCCCTCTGCTCTTAATTCCCTACAGCACCAAGCCAGAGCCAAGCTGGATGAAAGTCAAGTGCGACCCTTGGCTGGCTGCTAGAGAGGCCCTTACATTCCTTCTGGATATTTCAGAGTCCTGGCACACAGTAGGCCGTTCATAAGTTCCTGTAGCTGGAATGGTGCCTATTTCAAGGCTGTATTCATCACATGAATACATGGTGCCTTACTGAGGAGGCAAAGGGGGAAAGAAATCACAGACAACTTCCCATCATTAAACAAGTATTATAAAACCGGGCTGCCTGGGTGGCTCAGTTGGTTAAGCATCTGCCTTCAGCTCAGGTCGTGATCCTGGGGTCCTGGGGTTGAGCCCCATGCTGGGCTCCCTGCTCATCAGGGAATCTGCTTCTCCCTTGCCCCCCCACCCCCTTCATGCTCTCTAATAATAAAATATGTTTTTTAAAAACTTTATAATGAATTTGAATCACTAAACCGCACCCCATACACCAGATCTAGAAACCAATAGTAAGTAAGGGGGTGAGTTCTTTCTAAATAACCATAAATCAAACTATTAACCCTTTTAAGCATTCTTCTCCCTAAAAAAGAACACTTCCACAAAGCGAGATTTGTAATTTACTAGAATGAGCACTGGAATAAAATTCCTAGCTGTAAACTTGACAGCCAAAAAAGACAAGAAAAGTTGACAGTTTGGGGGAAGAATGAAGAGTCTGCAAGTTAACACCCCTCCGAGATCCTGACAATTAGAAACATTTTCCTAAGCATTAGTTTCCCTATCAAGACAGCTTCAACCACCACCAAGCAAGAACACCCTGAACCTGTGAACACTTACTTCACCACCTTTGACAATAATTCAATTTATTTAAAAGCAGCGGTATTGTGATTGAAAACAAAAAGCAACTCCTACCCACTGAGGGAAGACCTCTGGGAGGAAAAGAGGAAGAGGACTGTTTGTTACTCCTTGTTCTGCCTGGCTGTGGTTTAAAAGCTCAGATTAGCATTTCTAGGTGTAAATGCAATTATCTCGGCAAGGAAGGATTTAAGAAAAAAAAGAATGCAAGTACACTGTGTGGGACACTATTATCAACCCCCTGGAACTCCACTCTGTAAGCCACACATGGGCATCCACAAGGATTCAGCAAGTCTCCCAATCCTGTCTGCAGATACTTCCTTCCCCAACTGGAGCTTCGGGTTACTGGTACCTGCATAGATGCGTGATAGCCCAAAGCTGCTTCCCAGAGGCAGCTGTGGGGCATTTTACCATTAACAAGTTAGGAGGAACACTAGAGTGATCTATCACTATCAACAAAAGTGAAGGGGTAAATCTGAACACTTCCCACAGAGCCACTTTTCCCCCCTAAAAGCCTGGCTCAAAAATCCTTGTAAAGGTGAACCTAAAGACACTTTGTCCCCCTTTCAGAGGCGAAATGTATCTCGAACATGTAGATGTATGCTACAAGGTAGCCTACAACATCACCTATGGTTAGAAGGCAAGGGATTGGGAGGCCCGTTGATTGTAGTAGTCCCCCAAAGTATACAGTGTATCCATTCATCCAGCTGATCTGTTTAACCAACCAGAGCAAAAACTGCGCTTCATGACACAGGCAGGAAAGTGGCCCTATTAGTGCATGGTCAGGAGACAGTATGGGCATCCTCACCCAATTAAAAACAAAAACAAAAACCTCTACCACCCAAAGCCTCCAGAGTCAAGCCAACATACCCTTGAGTATCTACCACATGCCCCGCACTGAGGAATGGGAGTGAACAAAGCAAATTCTGCCGCCCAAAAGGAATTTACACATCTGCTGGGAAGACCCATGTGATGGGAATGTAGAAGGAGCAACAGATGGGTCCTGTGGGACCACATGAATGGGCACATAATCCACTGTGTGCCTGGCAAAGAGGCAATGCCGTGCACACTGGGGTTTCGGTGGAAAAGGCAATCTAGTCTACTTGCATTTATGAGGTAAAAGGGAAGGGAGGAGGAAGGAATAAGATTAAGGGTAGGAAGTACATCCTAGAGGAGTCAGAGAAATCTATTAAAATTCTAGGAACCAGCAGTTCAACCAAGTGAGAGCTTCAAGAATGTGAGGGGTATGAACATGACAGGTACCTCTGTGAAGCACACAAGGGCCAGACCAAGCAGAGACTGGGGAACAATCATAAAGTCTACCTGGATCCAGAGGGTAATGGGGGGCCATGAAAAGTTTTTAAATAAGCAATAACTATTTCCGGTTTTTGCTATAGGCTAGTCTTTCTGGTCTTGAACAAGAATTATCACAAACCAGGTTCTGGTGATTTCTGAACTATTCCTCATCCCCAGCAAAACAAATAAGGAGAACACAGCAAAAGACTGACATAATCTCCTCCAATGTTTTGTGTTTCTTTAATCAAATACAAATACAGTGTATGAAATACATCGAAGGGAACTGTGAACATGAAGGACTTTAACTGCAGGAGAAATCTAATATAGCCTTTTTAAGAAGCCTGAACTTGTGTACAATTAGACCTAACCGTGAGGTCATACATCTCTCAAAGTTGCATCTCAAGTTGGGTGTTTCCATTAAGAATCTAATGGGAAAAAAAAAATTTTAACGGGGGGGGGAAAAAAAGACACACTACACCTTTTTACACGGGCAACGTTAATCCGACAGCATCAGAGTCTGCCAAAATGAAGTCTTAAAAATGGAAAATAGTGTATTAGGCTTCCAGAGTAAATAAACCCATATCCACAACATTTACTATATGGTGGCTTTTACTGGTTAATGAGATCATTACACTGCTGATGTTTAAAATAGCCAGGTTTTCTAATCATGCCATACCAACCTGTTTTTCTACCATAACCTCAAAATGCATTTTATGTAACCCTAAACTTCTATAATAAAGTACTAATTTTATAGTTAGAGAAAGAGATTTCAATACTAGTGAATTATTTCAGGCTTGATTTTCAAGCCAGACACATGCTGAAGGTCTGAACTGGTCTCAGAAAAGCCCACACCTTAAAGAACTAGCCACGCCAGGTGTGAAGCTCTGCTTATACTTTGAGAAGCCCAGCAACTAACCAGTCTAGAACCGTGAAGCCATCCAGTGACTGCCCACTAACGCATTTCCTCATCTGCTCAGAGACCACCACCCACGGACACCTCTCATGACAATGAATCAGATCACTTCCCATTACATTTTTCACACACAATACAAGCTGATGGATCTAGCCTAACATCTAAAAGCTACTCAACAGAGTTACTGAGCATTTGTTTTTTGTTTATTTTCTCCACTCCAAGAAGAAATTATGATCTATAATCAGCAACCTGGTTCCACTACTGATTTACTGGAAGAACTGTATAATCACTCAAAACATTCCATTTCACCCCTAAGCCCCAGGGCCAAGCTTGTAACTCCCAGATGCTTCAGGCACTTGGACACATGAAGGGCCTCATACAGAGGATTCTTACCTGCACATAATGCTTACCTCTATCATACATGTGCTGGGAACACATTAAGTGGAAACATATTAAATGGAAAGCTTGATCCAAACAAATACTTACATACCAAAAGAGACAGACAGAAATTACCAGTTAAGAGTTCTATTAGCCTTTGGACTGGTTTTTAAAAGAGGGCATACGGGGCGGGTGGGGGAGGGTGGTGTCAGTAGGTTGAGTGGCCAACTCTTGATTTCAGCTTGATCACAATCTCGGGCTCCTGGGATAGAGCCCTGCACTGGGCTCCACACTCAGTGGGGTCTGCTTAAGGATATTCTTTTTGCAGGGGCGGGGGGGGCGGGCTGGGTGGCTCAGTCATTAAGCATCTGCCTTCAGCACAGGTCATGATCCCAGAGTCCTGGGATGGAGCCCCGCATAGGACTCCCTGATTCGAGGGAAGCCTGCTTCTCTCTCTCCCACTCCCCTGCTTGTTTCCTCTCTCTGTGTCTCTCTCTGTCAAATAAATAAATAAAATACTTAAAAAGAGAAAAAAAAAAAAAGTATTCTCTCTCCACCCCATCCCCCCACTTACACACATACTAAAAAAAAAAAAAAGAGGGCTCAACACTGAGGTATCACAACACATCTGTCAGAATGACCAAAATCTAAGACTGACAACGCCAAATGCTGGCAAGGATGTGGAGCAACAGGAACTCTCATTCACTGCTGGCAGGAATGAAAAACTGTACAGCCACTCTGGAAAGGCAATTTGGCAGTTTTTTTAAAAAATCAAAAATACTCTCACCATACAATCCAGTAATTTCTCTCCTTGGTATTTACCCAAAGGAGCAGAAATCTTTTGTCCACACAAAACCCTGCACACAGATGTTTGTTGCAGCTCTAGTCAAAAATGCCAAAAGTTGGAAGCAATCCAGTCCTTCAGTAGGTTAATGAATAACTATGAAGACAGTAAAAAAAGATCAGCGGTTGCCAGGTTAGTGAGGGATAAAAAGGCAGAGCATAGAGGATTTTTAAGGCACCTGGTCTACTCTGTGTGATGCTATAATGGTAAATCCACAGAATGTACAAACAGCGGAAGTGAACCCTAATGTAAACTATGGACTTTGGTGATTATGATGTGTCAAAGTTGGTTCATCAGTTGTAACAAATGTCCACTCTGGAGGGGAATGTTGATAATGGGGGAGGGGAAGAAAGACAGGTGGTTTAAGAGAAATCTCTGCAACTTCCCTTCAATTTTGCTGCAAACCTAAAACTGCTCTGAAAAATAAACTGTTTAAAGAGAGACAGATTAAGAGGGTACCTCTCCTCCAGGGTGTGGCTAATGAGCAATCTATCTTTCTGAACATGTTCAGGGAGGAGGAAAGACATCCATAATTATCTCTAGTGCCCCAAAACATGAAAGTTAACATTATAGGTAGAGGAAATAATAAAAGGCAGGAAGGCAAGTAATAGGATTATGGTGCCATTTTCCCTTCAAGATTAACTAAAATAGTGAAAAATCTAGCAAGGCCTTCATTTAATTGAATATAAGCCTTTCTAGGCAGCTACTAACAAGGGTTATGTTTAAGTTAGAGTTGTTATGAGTTGTGCAGCTTAACCACGACAATAAATTACAATACAGTGTTGTTCAATGGACCCCTTACACCCACAGACCCATTTCATGTAGTCACACACATTTCTCCACCCAAATTACATACCTAAGAGGTCAAAACCAGTTCAACACAATCTGGGTCCCAGATCAGTTACTGAAACTCAAAAGCTTAAAGGAATCTCTTCTCTGCGTTTGCTTTAATAACACCTGCCAAGTCCTAGGGAACCAGGTAAACCACAGGCATTTTTATTTGTCTCCCTGAATATATGAATCAGAGATTAAAGAAGAACTGAGCGGCTTTTCGTACTTGCAGGCTGACATCTAAAACAATTTTAAAACTCTACTCAGTAAGGCCACAGAACATTTCACACAGTGTATTTGGTTGGATGTCAGTTTTAGCTGAGGGTAAGTGCTAAGAAATAAAGCCACCACCTTACACACTCTTCAAATCAGGTGTTCAGAAGGTCTCTGATCTTATACACCAGGAATGAACATGTTTGTCCGTGCAAAGCCAACATGTTTGTGTACAATTTACAGACCTACTTTTAATATGGTCAAGTGTCAAACAGATACCCTTTCATAGTACCTCCACCCCCTAATCCTCTCCCAAACAAACAAAAACAGCCTGAATTGCTCACTGTATGCTAGAAGCTAGGGATTCAATTTCATAGTTTTACTACTTTCCGTGGTTCACATTCTCCAAGAGACTAACCCTCTCATTTACTAACTCAAACCTTAAATAAACTGCTTCCACCAACTTCCCCCTCTTCTCAAGCCCCCACTCAGCAGAGACCTCTCTCTCGGCCAAGAAAGCTACAGAGGAGGCTTGGAAGTGGCTGCCTCTGCAAATTCCTCCCTCTTCCTACCGAAAGGGCACTTCAAGAACTTGACAGTCTGGAAACGCATGAATGTTGCTCCAATTCCATTCACCAGGACTGGATTTGAGCATGCAAAGTGTCTTTCTACAATCAATTTCTATTTAGGCTGCCAATTACACTGAAACTTTGGTGGAAATCTGCTTCCTAAGCAAATTCAGAATGCCACTCAGGTCCCACGTATGAGCTAGCACTGGGGGAGCATACACACCCACTCACACATACACACTCACTCCTCCGCTGAAGACTTTTTCTGGCACAGGGCATCCTAAACTTGCCCCATTTCATTCCCAGACTGTCATCTTTAATCCATTCCCAAATTCATGCCTTTTTCTCCATCTGAAGATTCAGTCTAATCAGCTATCATGCAGCAACTATGGTAATTTATCCCCTTGATTTCTTGACATTTTCTTCTCTGCTCTTGCCTGGGAAACTGTTTTGATCTGAATAGAGTTGTCTGTATGGGGATTCTGCCTGTTAATGATGTGGCTAGTTGGCAGGGATATTAGGTGAGAGCACACGGTGTACTTTTGCCAGTTATGTTTCAGCTCATCACGGCAATAGTGGCCTTTCTAATCGCCTGCTACAGTAGGAAGGAGAAGACAACACCTAATCTTACCCTCTTCGGGGGAGCCTCGGGGGCTAGGTGGAAACAGAACAGACAGCCTGTTCTTTCATCAAGAATCTGGACTCAGACAAAATACCCCCAGGCACTCCACCACCAATGAAGCAAACACACGTACATCTTGCTCCGCAAGGGAAAAAGGAGTCGATAAATACCATGGTTTGAGTCCGTCCAAGCTTCATATCCTTCACTCTCTATCCAGTCTAGTATAAGATGCTGCATTCGCCCGCTGTATAATGCCGCTGCCACCCCTGACCCCAGCCCCTACCAAGGAAAGGACTTCCAACGGAGGTGGGAGCCTCAGCTCCAGTACCCGCCCTTCCCTCTCAATCCCGGCCAGAAAACTCCACTTCCCGGATTCCCAGCCACTCTCTCCCGCCCCCTCCCCGGGCGATCAAGCTAGCGCCCTCCAGATGCCAGCGAAGTGCCCAGCCCAGCTACGCACATCGCCCCCCCCCCCC
>ML103402.1:12147-31517 GCA_003697995.1 Taxidea taxus jeffersonii
CCGCCGCCGCCGCCGCCCGAGGTCGGTGAGCAGGACGACTGCATGGCGGCCGAGCTGCTGCTGTTGCCCCCCGCCCCGTCCGTGTCGCTCTCGCTGGCGCTGTCCGCCATGGCCGCGGCGGGCTAGGGAAAGGAGGAGGAGGAGGAGCAGGGAGGCGGTGGCGGCGAAGGCTGGGCTGCGAATGAGTGGGCGCCGGGCGAGCACAGGGGAGCGCCGAGCTGGGCGCCTGGCAGCAGGGCGCAGACTCCGAGCGGCGGCGAGAGAAAGAGAGGGAGCTTCCCGCTGCCAAGGGACCTCCTCTGCCAGAGAACAGAGACCCCGCCCGGGCTCGGGCAGTACTGCACTGGGGCTCGCTCCAGCCGGGCCTGGCGCGCACGCTAGGCCGCCCTACAAAGCTGGCGGAGAGCTCCAGGACCCGCCCGCGGCCGCCGCGACCAGCCTCCCGGCGCCGGCCCCTGGTCCTAGGACGCGCGGGCCGTGCGGGTGCTGCAACGTCAGGCCAGCCCCCGCACCGGCTGCGCGCCCACCGCACGTGTTCCGAGGGAGGGCCTTCTTGCCCCCAGACCTAAGTCTCCGGCCGCCCAGCCTCTTCCGGGCTCGCGCCGGCTCCTGAGAAAAGAAAACCGAGTGCCCCGCTAGACCCGCAGGTGCTGGGGACACGTGGAAAGGTCACGCCCGCTCCCGCATCCAGCCCTGGCCGAGTCGGGGCCCCATCTTCCGCCGACTGCGTGTGCTCCTGTCTCCCTCTGTCTGTTTCAAACATAGAAGCAGCCCTTTCAGTTTTATCTTCTCGGTGAGCTTCACGGGGAAGCCTAGGATAGCTCTAAGAGAACAGAAAGTTCCCCCGCCAGGAGCCCAGAGGGGGAAAACAACAACAGCAGCCACAGGTTAACCTTGTTAAGAAAGAATTTACGGAAGAGACACGCCGCTCTCTTTACTCCTCCTCCTAATAATCTCCTAAACCTTACTGCGCTCAATTGTTTAAACAAGGTGCAACTTGTTTTTTTTCTTTTCCTCTTTGCATCTTGAGAACAGTGCCAGGACGTGTCACGCAATAGGACTGAGATACTAACACTTGCCTAATCCACGAAGAAAAAAAAAACAACACTTTCTATGGATTAAAGCCCAACTCTTTAAGTGCCAGTTTTCCCAAGTAACTGCAGACATAGCATTTGCTATACAAATAATGATCAAGTGGGAATACGGCATAATCATCAAAACTTTTACTAGGTTAAAAATAAAACATTAGTCTAATATGATCTAGTTCAGGGTTCTAGGTTTGAAGTATAAAAAACTTGAAATCGAAACTTTGATTCCCCCACTTCCCTTCCAAAGAAAGTCTTGCAGGAAGTCGGCCCAGCAGGTGAGATGATTCTAAACATCTTTAAACTGTTGACACAAAACAGCTTTCACTTATGTATAAAAATTGGAAAGTGAAACTGACCAGACTAGTTATTATCTGAGCTTAGTCAAGGAAAGAACAAACACTTGGAAACAGAAAATAGGAAAAAAAAAAAGTGTGAAAATTTTCTATTGAACTTTTGGAAACCATTAGAATGTGTCAGGAAGGATAAAGAGGGGGGGACTTAATGATTTTTTACTCTTGCTCCTCCCCTTTAAACCTGAACTTGATCTAATGATTAAACTGTCACTCAGTAGCTAATGGAAACTGGTACCTCGGAACAAACTACAAGTGTTCCAAATGACATCATCTCTTACCAAGATGGCTGCTTCTAGCAGACAGCTGAGAAATGCCAACTGCAATTAACCCCCAGATTTCTCCTAGTTATTTTTTAGTGCTAAAGGACTTCTGAACTTAATCACTATTGGTGTGGCAGGAAGCAAAAACAACCAAGAAAGAACTGGCTTGGCTCTTCAGAAACATATAGCCAATGTAAATTGTTAGAAGTGACCCAGTGTAATTTTCACTGAAACTTAACTTCTCTTTCTTTTCCTGACTTTTCTCTTTGGGGATCTGGTACATGAGACAAGCCGCTCGTTTAAGTAGAAACGGATTCTGGGAAACTCACTTGCTGGGTGAAATGGGGAGAGTAAACCTAGCAAGGAGCCGCAGCCCCGGGAGAAAGATTTAACAGCATTCTTTCCGCTTTATTCAGCTCCGTGACAGAATCTTAGAGCCGGTCTGGCTTCCATACTTCACAAGTTGCTATTGTTCCCTACCCCATAGTATCTTAAAGCTTCCACTTTTAGAGCTCATTGCAACGGAAACATTCCTTCCAGGCAGAGCAAGTGGCAAGTTGGCTCTCTCCTCGCTTTATCACCAACTACCTCAGAAAGACTGACTCCTTCAAGTCAGCATGGGGGTGGGGTTTAAAGCGCCTGACTTTCTTAAAGGGCCCATGTTATAGGAAGGTTAAAAATGTATTAGTCTTTAAAAAAAAAAAAAATTAGTCTTGAGTAGGATCTGGAGGAAAACTGCATTTTGATATGGTATTTGTAGGCAGCAATTGTGTTTACAAGACTTTGGGGGGAAAGCCATCTTCTAAAGCTTCCCTGCCGATACAGATGGGAATAAACTGGGGAATATTTTTTTCACTGTGGTTTTTATTGTTATTGCAAAGCAGAAGCGTGTCTAATTTTCAACTTCTTGTAAAAGTGATTCCTCTTATAAACAGACCATTTATCACAACATTGGTTCAGTAATAACATTACAATGGAAACGCTAGTTACAAAACCAATACTATCATTATAAAATTCCTCAGCTTTCTAGGGGAAATGAATCAGCATAGGTGGCAGTGTGTGCTGCCTGGAGGAAGAAGACATATTTAGATAATCACTTCCATGGGAGAAATAATGAAATTTACCTTTGCCCTAAACTCATGCTGCAAAATATAACGACAAAGGAAAAGAATACCTTATAATCTAATTACAAGGCACGACATCACAATTTCTTTCTTTGTCTAATGCCCTTTGTGTAGCTGATTTACTCTATGGTCTTGAACCTTTCAATAGGAAAATTAAAATAATGCCATAAATCATAGAGAAGTTTTGTTTATTTTTTAATGGCTATAAATAAATTACATTAATGCCATATACCAGTGATTTCATTCAAACTCAGAATGGGTTCTGTGGGTGGTGGCAAGACCCGTTGTTGCAGTTTTGAAAAGAACAGGAATGAGCCAATATGAGCTGGCTATCAGAGTGCCAGAGTTCACAGAAGCCAGATAGAATCATAGAAGAATAGGCCACTTAGTGTTATCATTTTCTTGAAAAGTAGTTGATTTTGAAATATATCCATCCATCCTACTATTGCTAATCTCCAACCACCCTATTTCTTTAACATGTTTTTTTTTTCCAATATTTTACACTTATTGATGTCAAGTTAGTCTTGCATACCCAGCATCCCACCCTGGCTAAAGATCATGACTACAAGATTAATTACATATCTCACCTCTATCCTCCTGTTTGTGTTCACTCATTTTTCATTCAAAGAAATCAAAACCATCTCTACAAATGGCAGACAAAAGAGATATGTCATCAGCTAAAGTTAATTAGATGAGAATCAAGTAAGAATTTCAAAAATAAAAAAACAAAAAATGAAACATATGACTTATATGTCTGGAGATTTGGCAACCTAGAAAATCTAAAATTTGTCATGACACAGAACATACTGAATTTCTGAACCAGAAATGCTTTTTTAAATTATACTAAAGGCACAGCAGAACTTGAGAGAAAGTAAAGGGAAATACCAGGCTCCAAAAGCAAAGAGGAAAACTAGAAACAACCCAAATGTTCACCTACAATATAAATCCTGCTATATTCATGGAATGGAATAATATACAGCAACATGAATGAGCAAACTAGAGCTTCATGAAGCAACATGAGTGAACCTCCCAAACATATTAATAAGCAAAGAAAGACAGACACAAAAGAGTATATACTCTATGATAGCATTTATATAAAGTTCAAAAATAGGCAAAATTAACCTGTGAGGTTAGACCTCAGGATCATGATACTCTTTTGAGGAGATAGTGTTTGGGGTACTATAAGATTTCTAATAACATTCTTTTTCTTGTCAGGTTTATTTGTTACATAGATATGTTCACTTGGGAAAAGATATTGGGCTATAGATTTATGATCTATGTACTTTACTATATGTATCTTGACTTCAACAAAATCTATAAATCATATAGGGGAGGACGGGGCACCTGGATGGCTCAGTGGGTTAAAGCCTCTGCCTTCGGCTCAGGTCATGATCCCAGTGTCCTGGGATGGAGCCCCGCATCAGGCTCTTTGCTTGGCAGGGAGCCTGGTACCCCCCCTCCTGCCTCTCTGCCTATTTTTGATCTCTGTCAAATAAATAAAAAAATCTTTAAAAAAAAGGGTGGGGGGGAGAGTGAGTCACTATAAACCACAGTAGTGACCTGGCAGCTGAGACTAGAATAGCAGCATTGTGGGGTTTGTTAATCATGAGTTTAATGCCCATCAAGGACAGAATTTGGAACTTGGGGCCATGCAAGGCAGGAAGATGTAACTAAGGAACCTACAAAATGTCAGTCAAAAAGCTACACCATGCCAAAAGTTTTCTTACCTCCAAACAGGAAGACAACAAGGAAGCTTGTTTGCCTTAAACTGGATTCAGAGTTTAAAAAAAAAGTCTTTGGAAAGGTTATCATCTAAACCTAAGCCTCATGGAATTAGGGATTTCACATATATACTTCATACTACTACATGGTCCAAAAATCCCCAACCTGACATAGTTTCTTAAAAGTTAGGTTGGTTTGGGAAATTTGGGAATGATGGAAATATTGTAGAGTTTCATTGTGGTAGTGGTTACACAAATGTATACATTTGTCAAATCTCATCAAACAAATTTAAAAGGGGTATTTGCACCCTATGTAAAATCCAACCAAGAATATAAACTAACAAAAATATTTGGCGTAAAGATGGTAGTATTTCTAGAAGAAATACTTCTAGTAGTATTTCTGGAAGAAATAAGCAAAACTTTCCTCTGGAAACAGTCTCAAATGAAAATGGGATTACAACTGGAAATTATAAAACACACAGAGAAATACTCCCTCTCAAATAAAAATTAACAAACAGTAAAGAACAGGAAGGGTGGTGGGGCACCTAGGTGGCTCAGTGGGTTGGGCCTCTGCCTTCAGCTGGGGTCATGATCTCAGGGTCCTGGGATTGAGCCCCACATCTGGGCTCTCTGCTCAGCAGGGAGCCTGCTTCCCCCTCTCTCTCTGCCTGCCTCTCTGCCTACTTGTGATCTCTCTCTCTGTCAAATAAATAAATAAAATATTAAAAAAAAAAGAACAGGAAGGGCGGTATCCCTAGAATTTCAGTTAAGACAAGTGTTGGAGAGAGTTGGATTGGAAAAAATAAGTATGTTTAAAATAAAAGCCATAAAAGAAGGAATACAAAGCATAAAACAGAAAAAAACACAAACAGACTTGAAAACAGTGGGTTAAAGTGGGTTAACCACTTTAGCTAAAGTTAATTAGATGAGGTTAGGACAGTCCAAATTACAAAGCAAACAAAGAAAATATTTGGAACTTAAAATATATACTAGGCTAAAATCAATTAACCAAAGACCAGGAACACACCTGCAGCCACAAAAGGTAACTTTCGTTAGATTGCAACAATAAGGGAGAATGTACACCACAGAAATTGTGGGAGGGGTTTGTTATAGGATTTATGCTTGAACTGGGTGATTCTAAGCAAGGTTTAAGAGGGCAAGTGTTAGTTCTGAATTAGATGTTGTCAAAAAGTGGAGGAAATTTGGTGATTGAATATCTTGGTAATTTTTATCTAAGAAGCAGGAGCATGAGAGCAGGGTTTTTATCTATCAGCATTGTCTTATTTCAGTTGAGAACACCTGAACTGTCACCTGAGCAGTTTTTCATTTCATTAAGTGAATAATTTTTTTAAAAAAACCCTCCAGGAGTAAAATAATGAGCAGACTGGACACAGCTGAAGAGAGAATTAGCAAATTAGAAGATATATCTGAGGGAATTAGAATGCAGCACAGACATATAAAGAGATATAAGAGCAAGGATAGAAAAGCAAGGTCCCACATATATCTAGTAGGTATTCAGAAATTAGAGAACAAAGTGGAATAATCAAGGCAATATTTTAAGTAATAATGGCTAAGAACTTTAAATAATTGGTAGAAAAATATGAATGGTCATATTCAAGAGGTAAAATAAGAATGGAATAGGATAGCAGCACCAGGCTGACTCAGTCAGTAGACTGTGCAACTCTTGATCTCAGGGTCATGAGTTCATGCCCCACATTGAGCATGGAGCCTATTTAAAAACAAGAAAAAAAAAAAAAAAAAAGAAAGGAATAGGACAAATAAAAAAAAAAACCCCAAAAAAAAAAATGGAAACAATTAAAAAAAAAAAAAAAAAAAAAAAAAAAGAAAGGAATAGGACAAATAAAAAATAAAACTGTATCAAGAGAAATTCAAACATATATTGATAAAAACTGAAGAACAAGTGCAAAAAAATTAAAACAATCCTATATAAAACCAGAGAGAAAAGCAAAAAGAGACTACTTCAAAAGACAATTATCTATAATCAGAGTGTTAATAGATATCTTAATAGCAACAATTGAAGCCAAAATACAATACAATAATAATATCAAAGTGCTAAGAGAAAATGACTATACTAGGAATTTATGCACAGCTATGATACTCTTTAAGACTAAATTATGGGCACCTGGGTGGCTCAGTCATTAAGCGTCTGCCTTCAGCTAAGGTGATGACCTCAGGGTTCTGGGATTGAACCCCATATTGGGCTTCCCACTCAGCAGGAAGCCTACTTCTTCCTCTACAGCTCCCCTGTGCTTATATTCCCTCTCTTGCTATCTCTCTCTGTCATAAATAAAGAAAATCTTAAAAAAGAAAAGAATAAGACTAAATTAAAGACATTTTAAGACAAATATATTACCACTAACAGTCTAGCTCAGAGACTTTCTAGATGTTCTTCTACAAGCAGCAAGAGACAAGAAAGAAACACAAGGAAAGAAACTTGGAAGGAAGTGTCTAAATTTAAACAAATACTGATTACATAAGTGTAAAACATATAAAAAATAATGGTGATGAATAATGGGAGTTTAAAAACCAACAATAATAATTACCATTTTAGGGAGAAATAAAATACTGGAAAACAACAACAAATGGGAGAGAGGAATTGGAGTTAAGATATTCTAAAGACTTTGTGATGTTCAAAAGGAGAGTAAAGATAACCATTCACTTGCTTTTTTTTTTTTTTAGTAACGCACGTTACAATTTTAAAGTAAACCACTGAAGGTATAGAAATGAAAATTTTAACTTTTAAATTAGTTAAGGGAATAAAGGAGAACCAGCAAATACTTGTTCAATCCACTGGGAAGTTTAAAAAAATAAAAGAAGAGGGGCGCCTGGGTGGCTCAGTGGGTTAAAGCCTCTGCCTTCAGCTCAGGCCCTGATCTCAGGGTCTTGGGATCAAGCCCCGCATCAGGCTCTCTGCTCAGCAGGGAGCCTGCTTCCTCCTCTCTCTCTGCCTGCCTCTCTGCCTACTTGTGATCTCTCTGTGTCAAATAAATAAATAAAATCTTTTTAAAAAAATAAATAAATAAAAGAAGAAAACAGCCAAAGAAAATCAGAATAAATAAAAATCACACACATACACCCAAAGATTGTAGAAGTTTGTACATATATATTAGAAAGCATAAAAACTGTAATTGAACCTCCCTATAGAAGCACAGAGATAACCAGAATAGGGGAAAAAATCCAGCCATATTTCTCACAAGCCTGTCAAGACTTAAAAATTTGAAAATAAAAGATTGAAAAAAGATGTATTCTACAGATACCTATCAAAAGAAAACTGAAGAAGCCAGATCAAGCCCCTTAAAGAAATCAAAAGTGCTGTAAGATATAAAAGAAAGTAAGTATCCAATAGTTAAAGGAACAAATAACCTTTAAAATTTAAGAAAAAAGATTAATTTAAGAAAATTAAAAAAAGATGTACCCCGTAGTAATATAGCCTCACATATATGTATTAAAAATTAACAGAATCATGTGGAAAATTGACAAATCCACAATCATCATAGGTGATCATACACATCTCTCTATTGAAAGGTTAAGCAAATGAAAAATTAAAAAGAATGAAAGATTTAAACACAATTAACAGGCTTGATCAAGTGTGTGTGTATGTGTGTGTATGTATCCCTATACCCAGCTGAAACAAGCACTCTATTCAGGCACATAATTTACCAAAAGTGGTAATGAACTAAGCCACAGAGCAGGTCTCAACATACAAAATCCAATATTTACTAGGGGCTTACCCTGTGCCAGGTGCTGGCTAAATGTTTTAGTGCTTCACATGTATTCATTTGTTTAATCCTCAGAACAGCCCTACTTGAGTATGTAACTATTTTTATCCCTGTTTTAAGATGAGGAAACTCAGGCTAAAAGAAAATTTAGAAAATTGCCCCAGCTCCTCCAATGAAAGACTGGATTACAAAATAATGCGGTCTGTAGACACGCAGATTTTTTCCTTCAGAGAGAAAATTTTATAAGATGCACACAAGCACACATTCTCAACACTTCAAATTAATAAGTTTTGCGATTTGGTCATGTTTCTTTTATTATTTTCCTTTTTTCTAAAAAGGACAGCATACTTAAACAGTTAGTCTCCTTTAACAACTCAGTTTGGGACGCCTGGGTGGCTCAGTCAATTAAGCACTGACTCAGGTCAAGTTCTCAGCATCTTGATCTCAGGGTTATGAGTTCAAACCCTCCATTGGGTTCCATGCTGGGTGTGGAGCCTACTTAACATGTAATAATAATAAAATAAGGGGCACCTGGGTGGCTCAATGGGCTAAAGCCTCTGCCTTCAGCTCGGGTCATGATCTCAGAGTCCTGGGATCGAGCCCCACGTTGGGCTCTCTGCTTAGTGGGGAGCCTGCTTCCACCTCTCTCTGTGCCTGCCTCTCTGCCTGCCTCTCTGCCTGCTTTTGATCTCTCTGTCAAATAAATAAATAAATAAATAAAAATAATAATAAAATAAATAAAAGAACAATAACAACTCAGTTTGATTCCCTGCCTCTTTTCCATGATAGACAGTTTATATTTTACATATTCATAATAGCTAATACTTGTGATTATTAAAAATGTTTTGTTTTGGTGAGGATGCATATGCAAAAGTACACATATACATAGGAATCCATTTTAATAGTTATTTGTAGAAGGAAGGAAGGGGCATTTTGTTTGTATGTGTGCGTGTGTGTGTGTGTGTTTAGATTTTATTTATTTGTCTGAATGTGAGAAAGCTTGAGTGAGGTGAGGGACAGAGGGAGATGGGGAGGTAGAAGCAGACTATCTACCAAGCAGGGAGCCTGACACGGGACTCAATCACCAGGACCCCAGGATCATGACCTGAGCTGAAGGCAGATGCTCAACTGACTGAGCCATACAGGTGCCCAGGAAAGGGCATTTTGATGAGGAAGCAATGGCTAATGGCAAACCAAAAACAGTGAATCACTTAATGAGGCCAGAACATGAGCCATAAGAGAGCAAGTGACTAAAGATGTAAATTGTGACCAGCTTTGAAGCATTTTTTTTTTAAGCCACAGGAGTGAATTTGGATTTCATCCTGTAGGAAATAAATCAGAACAGTTGCCTTTTTCTTTCCAAAGAAAAAAGTGGTAGGTTTAGATATTTTAAAGTAAAATAGAGACATTACAATGTTTCCCTCCAAATAATTTTCCTGCATGGCTCCAATACAATTATTATTACCAATAAAAATTAACAGTAATTCCCTTACTATGGGTGAAGACTCTATACTATAACAGTACTCTATTTTTTAAGTAAGCTCTATGGCCAATGTGGGGCTCAAACTCACAACCCCAAGATCAAAAGTCATATGCTCTACTGCCTGAGCCAGCCAGGAGCCCCTCGTACCCTACTGATAACATCATTTTCCTGATTGTCACCAGTATGTCTTTTATAACTTGCTTACTCAAACCAAGATCTAACCAAAGGCCACACATCACGGCATTTCATTTTCTGGGTCTCTTTAGTCTATAATTTTAATAAAGCCCCTTTCAGCACTTTTCTCATGTCATTAAATGCTGAAGACACTTATGCAATATCCCACTTCTAGATTTGCCCAATTCTTCCTTTTAATATGGTTTTTAACTTTTCCTTCTGCCCTTTGTGTTTCCTGAAAACCAGAATTTAGGTGTAAAACTTGTTTAGATTCAGGTTAAGCATTCTTAGCAAGAATATTTCATAGGTGATGCTGTGTGTTTCACATTGTAACACACAGAGGAAGCACATAATGTCTGGGTGTTGACTAAAAATGGACACTGAGATTAATCCCTGACTTAAAGTGGTAACATTCAGTTTTCAGTCTTGCAATACTATGGTTTACCTTTTTCTCCCAACAAATAATAGACAGGGTGACATCATGGCAACGGATACATTGTCATCTTGTCTCCTATCATCACTTGACCTAATGATTTCAACATCCATGGATGATCCTAGTTTCAATCAGTAATTTCAGCTGTCATTCTTTTGTAAAGAAGAGTCTTTTCTCAGTAGCTAGGATTATGTAGTTGCCCTGATATATACAATTCTTACTGAAAATGGTTTCATCCATGATTCCTTGCCTTGCCAAAGAATCAAGATCAAGCTTTCTGATCATAATGCAATTAAATGTTAAATCATTAATAAGATATAACTAAAATAATATATACTATGTATATTAAGGAATTTAAAATAGTTTCTAAATAAATTGTGGGTCAGAAGTGAATTAAATATAAAAATTAACAGACATTTATAACAATGATCATTTAAAATCTACTTATCAAACACGAGGGATGCTGCTAAAGTAGCAAAATGCCAGATGGACAACTTGTAGGAGACAGGAAGGAAAAAAAGGTAAGGGGAAACACTTATAAGCAATTTTAAGACAAGAAACAAAAAATGTAGTCAAAATATACAATTTTTGTAGGGAAAACATTATTTGTCAAGAACGAATAGAAAACCTGGATGTAACCATTAAGCAAATTGAAGCAGAGGTTTAAAATGTTCCTCCAAAAAATACTCTCCTCTGAGCTCTGAGAGATTTATAAGAGAGTGCTACCAAACAATCCGAGAACAAATAATCCCTGTCTTATACAAACTGTTCCAGAAAATAGAAAACAGGGAAATAACTCACAACTATTTTATGAGGACAATAAACTTTATCCTAAAACCAGAAAAGGGCGGTGTAGAAAGAAGAGAGAAAGAGAAAGGCAGAAAGAAAGAAAGAAAGAAAGAAATTTAAAGGTTATTAGATTGCTAAGTATCCACCAAAACTATCCTTTCCTTTTTTTAGGCACTCAGACAGACAAGATCTCCCAACCTCGCTAGCATTTGGGCACGGGAATACAATAGTGCTCCCCAGAGTGGAATCTAAATGGAAGTGATGTATGCCACTGCCACACATGAAGAATAAAAAATCTTAAGCAGAGTCCTTCTTGCTCTTTTCCTGTATGGCTAACTGTAATGGTAACCCTCAGGCCCCCGCAGAGAGCACAAACTCAAGATGGCAGAACCCCTGTCAGCCTGGACCCCTAAGAGACTGCATACAGCAGGTAAGATGTTTGCATCTCTTATAACTGACAAAGTATTAGTGTCCAGAATATACAAACAACCCCTGTATGTGAATAAGGAAAAACAAAACAAAACCAAACAAAACAGTCCATTAGGGGGAAAAAAAGGCAAGGATCGTGATCAGACAATCTGACTGAAGCAGAAAACCAAACTGCCAGTGAACAGCTGAGAAAATACTCACTACTAGTAAGTGAAATCCAAATTAATACCACAATAAAATACCCTTGCATAGCCTTCATATTGCCAACAAAATTTAAATCTAACAATAGCGGATGTTGGTGAGAACATGAAGCAACGAGAACACTCTTCTCTTATTCATTGCTGATAGAACAGTAAACGGGAGAACAGTTTAGTAATACCTAATGAAGTTGAAAAGGCATGTTTCTTATAATCCAGCGATTCCTTGGTATGCATTCTGGAAAACAATCACACATGTACACAAGGAAACATTAACAAGAATCTTTGCAGAATTGTGTGAAACAGCAACATCTAGGAACAAAGAAATGTTCATCAGTAGGAGAGTCTATAGATAAACTCATTCTGCATAGCAAGAAAAATACATCCTCTAGAGCAATATGTATCCATATAGATAATTCTCAAAAACATGCTAAGGGGCAACAAAACAAGCAGCAGGAACATAGTTCATATAATATGATTTAAACGTAAGCAAACCAATCATCATTGGTGAGTACTATATGAGTACATATGCTGTGTATGTATGAAAGCATGTGTATGGATAAACACCAATTTCAAGATCGTGGTTGCCTCTAGGAAGGAGGAGAAGATAACAGCGGGCTTCAGCTGTGCCTGTAATGCTTTATTTCTTTTAAAAATAAGTATGTAAAAAATCGGATGCCAATGTAACAAACTGTTCAGATTTGACAAGGCTGGAGGATGCATGGCAAGCTTTTTTTTTTTTTTAATTTTTTAAAGATTTTATTTATTTATTTGACAGAGAGAGAGATCACAAGTAGGCAGAGAGGCAGGCAGAGAGAGAGAGGGAAGCAGGCTCCCCACTGTGCAGAGAGCCGGATGCGGGGCTCTATCCCAGGACCCTGAGATCGTGACCTGAGCCGAAGGCAGAGGCTTTAACCCACTGAGCCACCCAGACGCCCCATGGCAAGCTCTTTTAATACTTTTCTGTGTGTTTCAAATACAATCAGTTGTTACTATTTACGGATTCCATATCTGTGAATGTCCCTCCTCCTTAAAATGTATTTTTCACCCCCATATCAGTACAGGTAGTGCTGGTTCGGTGTTCTGCAGGCAGACGCGTGCAGTGTTGCAAAATCGGAGTCACCTGGTATGCACGTTCTCAAGGTAGAACGGCGGAACACTCCACCTGTTTGTTTCAGCTTTTATTACAGTAAGAAGTGTCCCTTTCATGGTCTGTCTAGTGCCTCCTGTTTTGCATCTTTATGCTTTCTGTTGATACTTTCACTGTTTAAAATGGCCCTCAGATGGAGTGCTGAGTACCATCCAGTGTCCTAAGCGGGCTAAGGCTCTGACGGGTCTTAGGGAGAAGAGTGTGTGTGTTACAGAAGCTGCCTTCAGGCATGAGTTACAGTGCTGCTGGCCATGAGCTCAGTGTTAACGAATGAACAATAGATATTAAATAAGGAGTCATTAGAGAGATACATACATAAAACAAGATTATGTATTGATGGGTTGGTGAAAACTCTGTGACCAAAGGCTCAGAGGAAACTAAATCTGGATTTTTCCTGGAAGGAATGGCTCCTACTTCAGTGTTTGCTAATTCATTGATTCACAAATTCACTAAAACAAACACGAGTTTAGTGTTTGCAGACACAATAAAGACAATCACTACCACAAATAATAAGAATCAACTATATTTAATTGAAAATATAATATGTATTTCTAAGAAAGGTGCAGGCTGTGGTATCTCCCTAATAAATTTGAAAAAAAAAAAAAGGAAAAATGTCAATGTTAAAAAGAAGACAGTTTTTAGAATGGACCTAATTTAACTATGGAATGATCTGGACTATGTTATTCATTGCCCTTTCTCTTGTTCTAAGATATATTTTTATATTGCACTTTTTACACTTTTAAAACTGGGATGCACCCTATTATCTATGTGTTTGTTTATGTGGAACTATTCTTTTGGTACCCAAGCAGGGGGAGAGGCAGAGGGAGAAGCAGGCTCCCCACTGAGCAGGGAGCCCCCATGCAGGGCTCAATCCCTGGACTCTGGGATCATGACCTGAGCCCAAGGCAGATGCTTAATGACTGAGCCACCCAGGTGCCCAGTGATGTTTTATAGTACAGTAAATATGGCCCATTTAAGTAATTCTGATAAGCTTTATTGATATTCAGTGATTTTAAGGAGAGGTGGGTATGTGGCTGGTGGTCAGGGACACACCCTGTATGTTCCATCTGAAACCTCTACCAGCCTCTGCCCTATTTAGGTGCTGGATGTCACTAACCTTTATCATTGTATTTCCCCTTCTCCTGATGGAAGACATGGGAGGAAAGAGGGAACAACCTTGAAGAATAACCATCTCAGGTAAGAAAGGCTGAGGGATGTAACAGCAATGGGGAGTGTTGGCATATTAGAGGAAGGTGGAGTGCTTAAAGGGAAGAAAAAGAACAGGAAAGTCAGATGATGTGAAAACCAAATCTTGCAAGGTACCTGGTTAATATTTTTTATTTTGGAACCATGTAAATGCTTTGCATAACTAAAAACAAAGCGAAAGATTTTAATATTTAATAAAAGAATTCCTAAAAATCAAAAACTAACACACACAAAGGAATACAGGAATCCTCTGTGCTCCCTTCACAACCCTTCTGTAAGTCTAAACTTATTTTGAAACAAAAAGTTAAAAAAAGATTAACCGAAGTAAATAATCTTAATTATATATCAAGTTGGTGGCACAATGATAGGAGAAATTTCAAATGTCTGTATGGTAGGCAGAACAAGAGCCTCTCAAAGATGTCCTCACTCGAGCATCTGAAACCTTCAGGATGTTACATTTTGAGGGTGTGATGAAGATCATGGATCTTCTACTCGGGACATTTTCCTGGATTATTTGTTGGGTCCAGTCTAATCACACAAACCCTTAAAAGCAGAGAACTTTCTCTGCTGGAATGCTCTGAATGGAATAGAGGCTTCAGGAAGCCACGAGTGGCCCCATGCCTGTAACTAGCAAAGAAGTGGGGGACCTTGGTCCTATATTCATAAGGAACCAATTTGTGCAACAACTGGGATATGGTTGGAAGTGAATTCTTCTTCTCCAGGGCCCCTAGATAAGAGTCCAGGCTGGCCAGCCTCTTGATTTTGGCCTTGCGAAACCTGAAGCAAGAGAAACCAGCTCAACCAAACTGGACTTCTGACCGACAGAACTGTGAGATGAGAAATTTGTGTTATTTTAACCTGCTAAATTTGTGGTGATAGGCGATATGTTAAAGCAGCAATAGAAACATAATGCAGTATAAAACACTATACTTTGGCTGTATATTCCTGGAGGGATATGTTGTTAGGACAAAAAGAAGTACAATAAACTTCATACTGGGTAGTCCTATTTTTAGTAATTACATTGGCACTATTAGCTGGAAACTATTAACAGATATATTGGTCATGGTTCTGACAAAAAAAAAGTCTTAAACTGGGATAATTTGAGGAGAGTTTAATAAAAATACTACAGAGATGTGGGCAGATTGTAAGGAAGCACACAAAGACTAGAGCAGGAACCTATCACCTCTGGACAAGAAGGGGCAAGGGAGTCATTCCCGGAATCCGTAAGGAGAGAGCTGTGAAGGAAGTTACCAGATAAAAGCAGTAAATATTGGTTGAATGAAGGAATGGTCTAATTTCATTATTTAGAGGGTCTGAAAAAAATAAAAAAACTGCCCATGTGAAATACATAAGCAGAAAAATAGAACTCTGGGGATCTAATGTGTTTTCTATAACCTGTCTGACTCCATCTTTATGCCCACAGTTTTTTAAATTGGGCCTATTGTCCCAGTTATTCATTCCCCTCTAATAACAATAGACATTCACCCCTTTTCCACCTACCTCTGAAATGTCCTCTCTCCATGAGCAAAATGTACTTAATGTCTCACTGATATGATCAGAGGTTTTTTTGGTTTTTTGTTGTTGTTGTTTTCAAAGATTTTATTCATCCATTTGATACAGAGAGAGCGAGGGAGAGAGAGAGACAGAGAGCAAGCACAAGCAGGGGGAATGGCAGGCAGAGGAGAAGCAGGCTCCCCACTGAGCAAGAAGCCTGATGTGGGACTCGACCCTGCGACCCTGGGATCATGACCTGAACCAAAGGTAGCCACTGAATCAATTGAGCCACTAGGCTCCCCATGATTAGAAGTTTTAAAGTTGTCTCCATGGTATGGGTTTAGTCTCTTGCACACTTGCGATTCACTAATCACTGGGAGCTGCAGGTTCAAAGGTGGAAACATGTGGAGTAGACCTAAACTCAATTGCATTCTGGAATCTGGAGCCTCTCTAAAGTGCTAAGAGATAGCTAAACCCAGCTGAATCCAACTGAGGCCAGCCAAGCACAACCAAACTAAAGCCTGAAGCAGAGCCTCCTAGCCAACCCATAGGCTCACTCACACTGACTCAGAAACATTGTGCCAGAGGTTGTAGCCAGAGCAATTAGGTGAGAACAAGCAATAAAAGGCATCTGGATTGGAAAGAAAGAAATAAAAACATGTCTATCCACAGATGACACAGTCTTTTTTTTTAATAAGTTTTTTTTTATTTTTTTAAGACTTTATTTATTTGACAGACGGAGATCACAAGTAGGCAGAGAGACAGAGAAAGAGGAGAAGGCAGGCTCCTTGCTGAGCAGAGAGCCCGATGCGGGGCTCGATCCCACAACCGTGGGATCATGACCTGAGCCGAAGGCAGAGGCTTTAACCCACTGAGCCTTCCAGGCACCCCGACACAGTCTTTTATATAGAAAACTCTAAGGTGTCCACAAATAAATTATCAGAACTAATAAGTTTAGAAAATGTGCAGAATTCTACATCAATATATAAGAATCAATTTTATTTCTTTACACTAGTGTTGAGCAATACAAAAATGAAACTAATAAAATAACTCCATTTACAATAGCATCAAAAAGAATAAATAGGAATAAATTTAACCAAAAAATAAACAAAAAGACATCAATCTATTAGAAGACAATATTGGGCAATATTCCCCAAATTAATCTACACATTCGATGTGATGCCTAGCAAAATCCCAGCAGTCTCTTTCATAGATTTGTCCAGGTAATAATAAAATTAATATGGAAATGCAAGGGATCCAGAATAGCAAAGCAATTTTGAGAAGAAAAACAAATTTGGAGGAGTTACATTTCTCAGTTTCAAAGCTTACTGTAAAACTACATTAATCAAGACAAGATGATACTGCCATAAAAACAGACCTGTAGGTCAACAGAACAGAATTATGGGTCCAGAAATAAACACTTACATGTATAGTTAGCTGATTTTCAACAAGGGTTCCAAGACAATTCAATATGGGGAAAAAAATGTCTTTTCTATGAATGGCGCTGGGACCACAGGATATCCATAGGTAAAAGAATGAAGTTGAAATGCTCCTTCACACCACAAAGAAAAATTAACTCAAAATGGGTCACAGACCTAAATGTAGGGATTAAAACTGTAACACTCCTTGAAGGGAACATCTTCATGAGTTTGGGTTAGGCATCGGTTTCTTAGACATGACAACAAAAGCCCAAGTGACATTTAAAAAAAAAATAGAAAAGCTGAAATTCATTAAAATTAAAGCCTTTGTGCCTTAAAGGACACCATCAAAGAAATGCAAGTTATAAGGAGAGAAATTACTGGCAAATCACATATTTAATAATGGAACGCATCTAGAATATGCAAAGAACTCTTACTATTCAATAATAAAAAGGAATTTTCAATTTAAAAATGAGCAACAGGATAAAGGGAAGAGCAGCAACATGGCGGCACTGGGACCTGGTGACCCTGTGGATGCTCGGAATGGAAAGGCCCCGCTGGCCCCACTGGGACAAGTTGACCTCCGCGCAGTTTGTGCAGCAGGTGCAGCTTGCCAGTGACAGGAGACTGCCATGGCAGCAAACTGGAACACCGTAACCCCAATGGGCAGCCGGCCCTGGTGTTCGCTATTCATGTTTACACCTTTTTTCTGTGTCCCAGGAGAGCTTCCTAGATGAGCTGGAGGACGAGGCCCAAAGCTGCCCAAGCTCGAGCCCTGGCAAGAGCATCAGGACCCTGAACCAGATGGGCCCTGCGCATCTCCAACCTGCCAGAGCCTATCACGTCATGGATGATGCCCATGACCCTGTGGAAATCAAAGCCTGCACACAGCATTGCTAGCCTCAACCTTGCATGATGACTGAGCCCAAGAAGCCAGGTATTTATTATGCATTTGGCCACGTCCAGGGAATACTGGCCACCTCACACTCACTGTATCCAGTCAATGAGCCCTTCTTATAGTTTGTTTCCTTGAGAGTTGTACGACCTTGGCTTTTCACAGGCCTTCTCACTTTGCAGTTTACCCTCTTCACGTCCCAGGGGCTTCGCTGTTATGGCAGGGGCCTGGGGGAGGGTGGGGGTGGGTGGCAGCTCTATGTAGTGTTGGAGGCAAAAGTGGGAAAGATGGGGTCAGGTTGAGAATCATAACCTGAGTCTCCTCTCTTGGGGAAAAAAATGAGCAAAGGATTTGAACAGATATACCTCCAAAGAAAATATACAAATGTCTAGTAGCACATGGGAAGATGGTCAATATCATTAGCCATTAGGGAATTGCAAATCAGAATATGAGATAGTATTTTACACCATTGAGAAAGAAAGAAAAACAGACATTATCAAGTGTTATGGAGGCAGTGGAGAAATTGGAACTTTCATACATTGCTGGATGGATTGTAAAATTGGCAGCCACTCTGGAGAACAGGTTGGAAGTTTCTCAAAATGTTAAAATAGAATTACTATGTTACCCAGTAATTTCATTTCTAGGGATATATCCAAGGGAATTGAAAACATCTGTCCATATAGAAGTTTGGATGCAAATGTTCATAGCAGCATTATTCATGACAGCCAAAAAGTTGGAACAACCCAAAGGTCAAAGAACTAATGAATGGGTAAATAAATGTGGTATATCCATATAATGATTATTATTCAGCCATTAAAAGGAATAAAATACTTAGACATGTTACAACATGGATGAGCCTTGAAAACATTTTGCTAACTGAAAGTAGCCCGACATAAAAGGCACATATTGTATGATTCCAATTCTATGAAATGTCCAGAATAGGGATATCTACAGAGACAGAAAATAGATTAGTGGTTTCCAAGAACTTGGGGGAGAGAAATAGAGATGACTGTAATGACTATTGTTTAAGGCCACATATACAAAAATGAAAGCTTCACGGTTGGTTTCTTAAATGCATATCTCATGGAAAACCAAAGATCACAAAGCAGGGTCTACTAAAATTAAGTGGCATCTCATCCAGGTTTATTACTCTATCTTCCCTCTCTCCCTTCTTTCCATCCTCCCTTCCTTCTCTCCTTTCTTTTACTTTGAACTTTTCACTTTTTGAAAAAGATTTAAAATAGGGATGCCTGAGTGGCTCAGTTGGTTAAGCATCTGCCTGGCTCAGGTCATGATCCCGAGGTCCTGGGATCAAGCCCCAGGATGGACTCCCTGCTCAGTGCGGGTCAGCTTCTCCCTCTCCTTCTGCCCCTCCTCTCCACTAGTACTCTCTGTCTCTGTCTCTCTCTCTCTCTC
>RCUC01136830.1:0-21800 GCA_003697995.1 Taxidea taxus jeffersonii
TGTGTGTGTGTGTGTGTGTGATACTTTTATATACATTTTGTATATATATATATGTATACACACTACATCTTCTTTATCCATTCATCTGTGGATGGACATCTAGGTTCTCTGTAGTTTGGCTATTGCGGACATTGCGGCTATAAACATTGGGGTGCACATGCGCCTTTGATTCACTGCATTTGCATCTTTAGGGTAAATACCCAGTAGTGCAACCGATGGGTCGTAGGGTAGCTCTATTTTCAGCTTTCTGAGGTGCCTCCATATGTTTTTCAGTGCCTTCACCAGCTTACATTCCCACCAACAGTATAGGAGGGCTCCCCTGAGAAAGGCGAGGTTTTAAAAAATATTTTATTTACTTAGTGGGGGGTGGGGAGGAAACAAGAGAGATGGGGAGGGAAAGGGACAAACAGATGCTAAGTTGAGCGGAGAGCCCAGCACAGGGCTCAGTCTCACAAATCATGACCTGAGCTGAAATCAAGAGTCCAACACTTAACCAACTGAGCCACCCAGGCGTCCCAAGAAAGTAGAAGGTGTAAATGCCATAGAAATGTAAAGGGAACAGAAGAAACTCAGAATGAGGCAAGTATTAAAATTGGGCAAGTCTGACAAAGCCAAAAAAAGAAGAGCCAAGAAACAGTTATGGGGAACCAAAATGGAGGGGTAATTTGAGTGCTGTTTGGGATGTTTTTTAAATTTTTGCATGCACTATGTAGTATTGTTGGGGGATTGATTCTTATATTTTTCATATAGCTGTTTTCATATATACATATTCAAAGAAAACAGAACTCTCAAACTATAGTTAGAGTTCTCTTTTGAGATGTTTTTCTGTTTGTAATATTTCTCTCTTTTTTATAATCAGGTGAAAATGAAATCCTTACAACTCTGCATGCCATTTCCAGCAAAAACCAGATCTGGAGATCGTATATGGGCATGGGCTATTATAACTGCTCCGTGCCACAGACGATTTTGCGGAATTTACTGGAGAATGCAGGATGGTAATGTATTACTAGATTGAAAACAGGAGTACTGTGTTTTGATCTGCGTGAGTTTCCCCATTTCCCCACACAAGCTTGTTTTTTCCCCATTTCCCCACACAAGCTGGTTTCTGTGTGTTTGAGTCTGTGAGGAGTTGTGTTTGGCCATCAATCCACGTCATCCTCATCTGCTGCCTCAAGTCCAGACCTGCAGTTCTGAGGCACAAAGCATTTGTCTAGGCTAGGGCAGAGGTTACCCTGGATAGATGAGAAGCACAGCACCTTTGTTATCTTTATCTGCTTTTGAATAGCAAAGCAGTCCTGGTTTACCGGAGTGCTCTGTCCTGGATGAAGTCGCTCATGTCCCATCATTAGAGGAGCCAGATTTATTGGCCTAATCACTCCTGCCTCCTGGCCAGAGCTTTTAGTTTCAGTATGCTCCATTTCTTCAGTAGTAAGAGAACGGGAAAGAACCATCAAAGAAGTAGGTGTTTTTTGTTTTTGTTTTTGTTTTTTTGCTTTTAGTGTGTTTGCGAATATATTTGCACTGCTGAGGTTTCCTTTCCACTGTGGTATTGACAAAAGTTTGCATGGTTGAACTCCAAGTTTGATTTCAAAAGCAAATGGCCTGTCTTTCCCTTTACAAAATAAGCCTCAAAAGTACATGAATGAGCTGCAGCATTTTAGCTCTCTGAATACTGGCCAGAGGCCTTCACTCTTGGTGGCCATAGAGAATATTCACCATATTGCTTCCTGGCTTTGAGTGGATGTGTTAATTTACTTTAGGAGCTGCCAGCATTTTGAGAGGGAAACAATGTTGTTTTGCTTTTTCAGTCCTGGTTTTCCGGCACATTTTAAATGTTGTGCCTTTACATTCACTGAAAGTTGATTTGAGCCTCAGAGGGTAATGCATACTTCACCAGCCCTGATAGAGAGGGCTGTGCACATGAGGGTGAGGAGATTTCACAGTATCACCCTTCTGAATGGTTTCCATAGAGACAGAACCAACAAATTCCGGTGACGTGAGGTGAAAATAAATGGACGACATAGCTTCAAAAGAATACAAACATTTGGGCCCTTGCAAGAAAATTTACATCAGGTCCAGAATTTTATTTTATGGGGTCCACTGTTAAAAACAAATCTTTCACTGCTGACAACATCAGTAACTAATATAAAAAGACTTATATTTTTCTTGTGGCTATTTCTGTTCTGTGTAACTTTGGCGCTGGGATTAAAAGGAGAGAATCTCATGAGTGTTTGTCCTGTTGCACTACCTCCTCCTTTCTCAATTCCACAAGAATGTCAAAATTGTAGAAAATACTGATTATTTTGAGATAAATGTTAATGCCATGTTAAATATATCAAGCATCTTGTTTGAGCCAGATAAAATGCTTTCTTGGATGTGCAGATGCTTTAAAAATATATTAAAATACATCTAGAAGCAGAAATGAATTGAGTTCTAGTTGAAATATAGAAAATGTAGGGGCACCTGGCTGGCTTAGTCTGTAGAAGAAGAGACTCTTGATCTCAGTGTGGGGAGTTAGAGCCCCATGCTGGGTGTAGAGATTATTTAAAAATAAAATCTTGAAACAAAAGAAGAAATAGAAAATGTAGGTCACAGACACCCCATCTTAATCACCATATTTTGCCCAATTGAGTCAGCAAAACCTTTGTATAGATGACATCAGGCCCGTGTTAGCATTTTTCTCCTGAAATGAAGGCTTATTAGTATCCTTGGGCCTCAGACTCACTGTCCTGAGTTTTTTTTTTTTTTTCCCAAAGATTTTATTTATTTGACAGACAGACATCACAAGTAGGCAGAGAGGCAGGCAGAGAGAGAGGAGGAAGCAGGCTGTCCGCAGAGCAGAGAGCCCGATGCGGGGCTCGATCTCACAACCCTGGGATCATGACCGGAGCTGAAGGCAGCGGCTTTAACCCACTGAGCCACCCAGGCGCCCCTGTCCTGAGTTTTTTAATAGAGGCTTGTTAAGACCTTTAATACCTGTTATTATAGTTGTCCAGAAAATGTGTAGACTAAAAGAAGTTCACAAGTAGAAGTGGGATCATATATTTATTTTTGCCAGAAAACAATTATAAAACTCTCTACCTTTAGCAGGACTAATTACCTTCAGTCTAAGTTTGGGCTTATTAGAGTGTTGAGCAAGGTGAGAAAAGCTGGCAAGAGAAGAAAATACTAAATCTCAAAGTCTGTTGTCAAACGAACAGCGTGGTCTCATGTATGGAGGACTATACTTGGGACATCTGGGTTTTTTTTCCTGCAGGTAATGGGGAACCATCTCCATTTAAACAGGGAAGTCAAATACTACACACTTCTGCACAACAGATCTTCAGTAAGTTCCTCTTATAAGCACAGCATTAGGGCAGTAAGACAACAGAGGGAAAGTTGTGGATATGGAGCATTCGAAGGAAGATTAATGGGAATTTATCATGATTTGGGCTCAAGAAAACTGCAGTTCCTACTTTGAGAACTGGCACAACACCTTTGAAGGAATAAGAATACTCAGAAAGAGAAGTTTGTGTATTTGGGGATCTAGTTGGAGGAAGAATAGGCAATGTGAAGCTGACATAAAATGTGATACATTTTCAGAAAAAAACCTTTCCAAATAGAAATGCCTAATAATATCTGAGCAAAATTATGAGTAAATCCTCTTAAAGATCAAAATAAAGGAGAAAACCCTTTTTTTTTAAAAAAAGATTTTATTTATTTATTTGATAGGCAGAGAGAGAGGAGGAAGCAGGCTGTCCGCAGAGCAGAGAGCCCGATGCGGGGCTCGATTCCACGACCCTGGGATCATGACCCGAGCCGAAGGCAGCGGCTTTAACCCGCTGAGCCACCCAGGCGCCCTGAGAAAACCCTTTTTAAGACAACTAATATTTGGGCAGGATTTTACCATTTCCAAATGTTTTTTATATATATATATCGACCTCCTTTGAGTGCTAAGAACATAGGATATAGGTGATGTTATCTTCATTAATCACCAAGAGAAATTGGGAGAGAGAGATTTGGTTACTTGACCCAGTTCACAGGTAGTACCAATAAAGAACTAAGGTTGAAACCCAGGGCTTCTTAATTCTAGTATCATGATAATGCAGGGAAATGTGTGAATCACTATGCTACTAAATAGAGTACAGAAGGGTATGATCTTTCTGGAGAGGAACATAGCAATATGTACTGAGAACCTTAAAATTAATTTTCATATACAGTTCAAAATTCTACTTCTAGCAATTTATCTGAAGGAAATAAGACAGAGAAGACTGTTACTGTTACACTAGTTCTGGTGTTTAAAACCAAAAGTAATATTTTATTTGAGGGTACTTAAATAAATTAGGGTAAATAAGATGATTTAATGCTACATAACAGTTAAAATTACATCATTGAACAATATTAAAGTTATTAGAAATTGTTCATGGGATAATGTTAACAAATAAAACAGGGCATAAAACTTTATATAGAGCATAATCTTATTTTAAATATAAATATGATTATGATGTAGAAAGAGTAAATTAATTAGCTTGATTGTGGTAATCATCTACCAAAATATGTATATCAAATCATTATATTACATATTTTATTTTTTCTTATTTTATTTTATTAAGTAGGCTCCACACCCAGTGTGGGGCTTGAACTCACCACCTTGAAATTAGGAGTCAGACCCTCTACTGACTGAGCCAGCTAGGTGCCCCTGTATGCTTTAAATATATACAGTTTTCTTGATTATCTCAATAAAGCTGGAGAAAAAAGAATTATAAAGAAAAATCACAAATACACAAGGGGCAGATAGCACAACAGAAAAATGGGCAACATACTTGAGTGTGCCTGTCATAAAAGAGAAAAAGAAAAAACACTGAAAAAAAATGCATTTAAGGGGCACCTGGATGGCTCAGTGGGCTAAGGCCTCTGCCTTGGGCTCAGGTCATGGTCTCAGGGTCCTGGGATCGAGCCCCGCATCAGGATCTCTGCTTGGCAGGGAGCCTGCTTCCCCCTCTCTCTGCCTGCCTCTCTGCCTACTTGTGTTTTCTGTCTGTCAAATAAATAAATAAAAATCTTAAAAAAAAAAAAAGAAATGCATTTAAATGATAACTGTTGTTATCTTGGGAGTTTTCAGATAATGGGTGATTTTATTTTCTTATCTGAGTTTTCCAAATTTTTATAATAAAAAGGTCTAAGATAATCAGAAGAAAGGTCAAATTTACAAAAATGGGATCATGGTATTTGACACTTGGAATTTTTCTTTTTTTTTTTTTTTTGTCAGAGAGAGAGCGAGCGAGCACAGGCAGACAGAGAGGCAGGCAGAGGCAGAGGGAGAAGCAGACTCCTTGCTCCGCAGGGAGCCCGATGTGGGACTCGATCCCAGGACGCTGGGATCATGACCTGAGCCGAAGGCAGCCGCTTAACCAACTGAGCCACCCAGGCGTCCCGACACTTGGATTTTTTAAATACATCTATCAGGAGCATCTTCATGTCAGGAATTATTCTTTTATACATTATTTTCAAAAATGTGTAGTATTATGTATGCATAATTCTCTTTTCAGTGAACACTTAATTTTGTTGCTCTTTTTTTGTTGTTTTTCAATATTCAGTGTTGTGATGAATTCTTTGTAACATTGCTGTCTCTATTCCTATTGTATATGCTGTGTCTGTATTCTGAATCTTTCCCATTTACTGGATGGACCAGCTAATTTGTGTCTGCTCACGTGTGTGCCTGAGCAAGTTTGTGTGTCTGTCTATATGTAAAATAACGACTCTGAATAAAATGGAAGTTTCATGATAGCCAGGCAATCTAAGCATGTCTTTGTGGTGGCGGCTATGCTGTGTGTGAAAGTCTTATCTGATGTGATGTCACAGTTGCTTCTTGTCTGTGCCTTTTGTGTGACCCCATTTCTACTCATATTCCTTTTCTACTTTGTCTACAACATGTATTGTGTGCCTCATTCATTCCAGTTCACCACCCACTTAGAATTTGGCAAACTGATTTACAGTTGCTAAGCCAGGCTGTTCAAGGAGTTAACTGGAGCAAAAATGTACTCTGCTATACACCTACACACACACACACAACTATGCCAGTTAAAAGTTTTAAAATGATTTCAAACTGACGTTGTACTGCTTGGTTAGGCAAGTTCCCCGACCCGCTCCCCCTCAAACATAAGAAGTATTGATTTCAAAGCCTTCAGAAAGGAAAGAAAAAGGATGGAAATATCCTGCACATGATTATCAGAGCAAGACAGAAAGGGATAGGGCTTGAAAAAAAATTTTTTTTTCCTAATACTTTTCCGGCTTAGGAGAAAAAAAACAATAGAATTATAAAACAATGTCAATCACATGTGGGAGCATGGACCCCAATCTGACCCACTTTGGTAGTAGAGTAGTAAATGGATTCTCGGTGAAAAGATAGTAACTGTGTCAGGACTCCTCATTCACCCTCTATCATATCACCTGATTTTATTTTCTTAAAAAAATATTTATCACTCTGAAATGATTTCATTTATTTATTGTCTCTTTTTCCCCATGACAGCATATTATTGAGATCAGGGACTGTTATCCATTTGTTTATGATGTATCATCAGCAGAACATAGCCTAGTTCTTGGCATTTACAGGCATGTAGTAAAATTTGTAGGATGAGTGAAGTAATGAAAAAAAGGATGAAGGTACAAAATGGATTAGCTCAAATATTATAGCAGAAATATTTCTGGCTAATAACTAGAGGATATAAGTTTAAAACTCTTGCTATGCTGTCTTCTAACCATTTATATCCTTGAATTTTGATAGCTACAGAGTTAACTTCTCCAGACTCTTAATAACTCAATAGTCAGGATTCTTAAATAGACATCTCTTAATTTCCTAGGAGCACATGGAATTTCTAGTGCTTAGTCTAAAAACAAAGATCCCCATAAAACAACCCTTTTGTGGGTCACTTGTGTGGCTCAGTTGGTTAACTGACTGCCTTCGGCTCAGGTCATGATCCTGCAGTCCCAGGATTAGTCCTGTATTGGGCTCCCTGCTTGACAGGGAGTCCGCTTCTCCCACTGACCTTCTCCACTCATGCGCTCTCTCTCTCATTCTCTCTCTCAAATAAATAAACAAAATCTTTTTAAAAAAACCCTTTTGAGTATAAATAGTAAATTCTTAGATGCTTTCCTGTTGTGGACTGTGATTGAGATAGGCTTTTAGCTAGAAGAAAGATAACAGGAAGTAAAATTTCTGTTTATATTACCGTAGGTAAACTCACGAGGACTTAAGAACCTGGTTACAATAAAACACATACATATGGGATGCCTGGGTGGCTCAGTTGGTTAAGCGGCTGCCTTCGGCTCAGGTCATAATCCCGGTGTCCTGGGATCGAGTCCCACATAGGGCTCCTTGCTTGGCAGGGAGCCTGCTTCTCCCTCTGCCTCTGCCTGCCACTCTGTCTGCCTGTGCTTGCTCTCTCCCTCTCTCTAACAAATAAATAAATAAAATCTTAAACAAAAAAATCTCTTTAAAAAAAACACATATACATGATAAGGTTATTAATACAGAAATGTAAGATTTAAAAAGTAACTTAAAAAGATAGAAATGTAAGTACTGAATATGCCCAAAGTAAAGGTAATATTGTTACTGTGATTTAAGTCTGAGCATCCCTACTGATACACAGTTCTCAAAGAAGGCAAACTTAATTCCAGTCACTGAATTCCGAAATGAACACATCTTGTGCACTTTTCTGATAGTGAAGTCACAGTTTGGACATGGCCTTTGTGTCTTTCACAGGATCACCCAGTATACTCCATACCAGCCAGAAGTTTCTCAGGGGAGACTGGAGAGTTTACTAAACTACCAGACCATGGTGTGCGACATCACAGGCATGGACATGGCCAACGCATCTCTGCTGGATGAGGCCACAGCAGCTGCAGAGGCGATGCAGCTATGCCACAGGTGAGAGACCCATGGGCTAAGGGCCATTCTCCAGGGCTGTGCAGGTAGAGCTGGCCCTGTTGGTGTCCAGTAACTCATCTCTCTTCTCTCACACACAGAAACACACACACACACACACACACACACACACACACACACACACACACAGAGTAGCATTATACCAGTCAGCTGAGAGAACCAAAAAATCTGCAATAGTAGCAGCTTTAAAAAAGTGGCTTTTTAAAGCCACTATTGTTTACCGTTTAACTTGAGAAAACATTTGTCCATTGTGTTGGCTCTGCTCATCCATAGTGTTAACTTCAGGGATGTTACAGCAGCTCTGAGATAGTATCAAGCTCCCCTCTCTGTGCCATCTTCAGTGCGAGGCCTTTGTCCTCATGGTCACAAGATGACTGGTGGGCTTCAACCATGACCTCTGCACCCAGGAAGGAGGAAAGGGGCAAGGGTGCTGCTAGCTAAATAAGGCCTCTTGAAAGAGTTTGTTGGAAATTTGCATTCAGCAACTTCATGCGTTATTGACGACCTTACCCCCCGACCCGTACCTATGTGACCTGGGGGAATGCGGCTTTTATTAGATGTGTGTACTGCTGCCCTCTGTGTTCTGGGGTTCTGTTCCTGTTGGTAAAGGGGAGAATGGTTATTGGGTAGGAACTGGCAATCTGTATTGTTCAAATACCATCTTCTTTCATAAGCATATTGTTTTAGGTTGTACTTAAATGCTTTATACCTTGTTTTCTTGTATTTAACAATATATTGTGAGAAGATTTGCTTTAGTCAGCTTTCTAGGACATGGCTTTTATTGACTACCTGGTAGTACTCACTTGCATGAAAGTACCACAATTTATGTAACCTCATCTTTGTTACACATTCACTTTGATACCATCCTTTACTGTTATAGATGCTATTGTTTTACATCTTTAGAATAAATTTTGTCAAAAGTTCTGATTGCATGGAGCACTGGGTGTGGTGCATAAACAATGAATCTTGGAACACTGAAAAAAATAACAAAACTCTTTAAAAGAAACACTTAAAAAAATTTTAATTCCGATTTTTAATATTTTATATTTTATAATTTTAAATATTTTTTTTTAAAGTTCTGATTATTTCCTGAGGATGCATTTCTAGAAATAGAATTGCCGGGTCATGGTATAGAGTTAACAGTTGCTCTCCAGTTCCTCACCTTCCTTTTTTCTTGGCCTTGTGAGTACTTTTGAGCTTACTTTCCTGGTAGAGATCTCCTGTAGATGTCATCTGGTTGGGAAATCTGCCCATATTCATGGTGTGTCTGTGAGAATTTGTGCCTCTGGCACTGAATGCCCACGTAACTCTCTTTTCTTGGCTTCCAAATACTTAGGGATGGTTAAATTGGTTCTGGTACCAATTCCAATATGTGCGTAGAGGTTTTCCCCACACCAACAAACGATTATTTGAGAACAGCAGGGTGTCTAAGAATTCCTCTCAATTCTGACACAATCTGTCTAGAGATAGCATCAGATTCCAGGGGTTAAGAGTTCAGTCTTACAAGATTGCCCTGCCCCACCCCCCAACACACTCCACCCCACCCCACTTCATATGCCAGTGGCAAGCCCATGTTATTTCCTTTGCTTCTGAGTGCCTGGCTATAAACAAGAGGTTCCCAGGATACCCTCAGTTAATTTGCTAGAGCAACTCAACAGAACTCAGAGAAACATTACTTACTAGATCACTGGTTTATTATTAAGGAAAAAAATAAGAATAACCAAATGGGAGAGATACATAAGGTAAGTTATGTGGGAAAGGTGGGGAGCATCCATGCTCACTCTCAGCGTACACCATTCTCTTCCAATTGCCACATATTCATTGACCCAAAATTCTCCAGACACTGTCCATTTGGGCTTTATGAAGGCTTCATTACATAAGCAGAATTGATTAAATCATTGGCAGTTGAGTATTGATTTGACCTCCAGCCCCTGTTTCTTCTGAGGTCAGGGAGTAGGACTAAAAGTTCCACCCCTCTAGTCACATAGTTGGTTCCATTGGCAACCAAACCCCATCCGTGAACATTTCCCAGATTTAATTAACATAAAAAAAGACATCTTTGTGTTCTCCGAAGTTAGGAAGTTTGGGGAGCTATGAGCCAAGAGCTGTGGATGAAGGCTAAATATAAATGAAAATATGAAGTATTTGGTATTTGATAATTAAAAATTTGGTCATGACCAAATATATATTTCTTATAAATTACAACATTGCAGTACTGAACCCCAAACAAACTTGCTTAGCAGGTATAGAAAGCTCTAATCTCCAGCCACAGGTAATTCTGCTTCCCAAGCAGCAGTGGTGGGTTCAGACTCACCTGATCCTGTGTGGACAGCCAGAAAGAATGCCTCTCTGTTCGCAGCTGTTCACATTGTCCTCTTATCTCATCCTTATCCCCCTTCTTGCTGCTTCATCTCCTTCTGCCTCTCTTTCTAAGCTTCCATTTCATACTTGCAGAACCTGAGGCCTTTCTGGTTGATGGTTCAGATTTGAGTTAATGAGCTACAGCTCTGCAAATGCTCGATTTACTTCATCTCTCTTAATTCTCATACCTTTGGGTCTGTGTTTAATTTGATCCTTGAAAAGTAGCTTTGTGGTTTTTATCTTCAGAAAAGATAAATAATAACAATAATAAATAAAAATTAAAATAGCAGTGTTTTTGTTTCCAAAAACAGATGGCTCTTTTCTCCCAATTTAGATTCACACTGTGAAGAGCATTGTGCTTTGGATAATTAATCACTTTTCTATCTACCCAACTCTACTTAATCCTCTATTAAAATTATGTTAATTATAAAAATACCTGTTCAGAGTGGAAAAATATGTAAACAGAATATAATGAAGTGAACCTGCTGTTTCTCAGTCCTGTCCCACTGAGAAAGCTGTTGTTTAGTTCACAAATTGGGCAACATTCTACCTAGCAGGTAGAAAGGCTCCTTGAGGAGTTGTACAAAATGAAAGATTTTTTTTTTTTATAGGAAGGAGGGTGGGGCAAGAATGTGATAGGCAAGATCTCCTTCCCTTAGGGGGAATGACAGGGCGTCTTACTATGCAGATGACCTCTTCTAGCCTTTGGTGGATGGAGAAAGCCCACGTGACAGATTACCTCCTTTGTGCTTATCAGAAAATTCCTGACTCAGGGTTAAGACTACATTTCTGGAGGAGGTTGAAACTGCAGTTAGCTTAGGTATTAAGCCCTGGTTTGGTGACTGGGCCTGGTGCAAGAAACACCATTTTGGGCCTCTGGTTTTCTTTTTCTCTTTTTTTTATTTGACAGAGAGACAGTGAGAGAGGGAACACAAGCAGGGGGAGTGGGAGAGGGAGAAGTAGGCATCCCGCTGAGCAGGGAGCCAGTGGGGGTGGGGCCTGGGGTGTGGGGGGATCCATCACAGGACCCCGAGATCATGACCTGAGCTGAAAGCAGATGCCCAAAGACCAAGCCAGGGTGACGCCCCTCCCCTTTAAAAATTTTTTTGGTTTTCTTTTTAACAATCTCCATCAATTTTGTTTCCTGAAATCATGAACTTTTAGAAAACTCCCAGGATTTAGGTCCTTTAGTAGCTGTAGGGTACTGCCCATGCCACTTCTCTGAGTCCTTTTCATGAATGAGGACTTTTGATTTAGATAATCTCCAAATGCTTCTTTGGCAATAAAATTCTCAGATGATTTTATTTCAATGGTTTTTTATTTCTGCTTGTACCCAGTCACTATCCTGTTTTTATTTCTTTTAACTCTTAACATATTTAAAAATTTAAGCCAGTTTAAGATTGATTTTGCTAAATGGGGTTGGAATAGTGTTTTTTAAAAAAAAACCCCAAATTCAACTGAGTAAATTTGAACATCTAACTGGCTTTATTCAACGATTCATGCATTAGGCAGCATCCCATCTAGCAAATAGAAAAGAGTTATAAAGGGCTACAGAAAGGGAAAGGTATTTTTCTTTTTCTTTTTTTTAAAATTAATTAATTAATTAATTAATTTGTCAGATAGAGAGATTGCGCAGGAGTGAGCACAGGCAGACAGAGTGGCAGGCAGAGGCAGAGGGAGAAGCAGGCTCACTGCTGAGCAAGGAGCCCGATGTGGGACTTGATCCCAGGATGCTGGGATCATGACCTGAGCTGAAGGCAGCTGCTTAACCAACTGAGCTACCCAGGCATCCCTCTTTTTCTTTTTTTTTTAAGATTTTATTTATTTATTTGACAGACAGAGATCACAAGTAGGCAGAGAGGGGGAAGCAGGCTCCCTGCTGAGCAGAGAGCCCCATGCAGGGCTTGATCCCAGAACTCTGGGATCATGACCTGAGTGGAAGGCAATGCCTTTAACCCACTGAGCCACCCAGGTGCCCCGGGAAAGGTATTTTTCTTAAAATATCTGATGATTTAATTTCTTTTTTCAAGTTTTTATTTAAATTCTAATTAGTTAAAGTGTAATATTAGTTTCAGGTATAAAATTTAGTGATTCATCACTTACATAAAATACCCAATACTCATCACAAGTACCTTTCTTAAAATCTTTTTTTTGTTGGTTTTTTAAAGATTTTATTTATTTATTTGAGAGAGAGCGAGTATGAGAGGAGAGAGGTAAGCGGGAGAAGCAAACTCCCTGCTGAGCAGGGAGCCTGATGTGGGACTTGATCCGTGGACTCCAGGATCATGACCTGAGCCAAAGGCAGTTGCTTAAACAACTGAGCCATCCAGGCACCCAACAAGTGCCCTTCTTAATACCCATCATCTACTCAGCCCATTCTCCACCCATTGTCCCTCCACAGCTCTGTTCTCTATGGTTAGGAGTCTGTTTCCTGGTTTGCCTCTCTTTTTTTTTTCCTCCTACATTCATCTGTTTTGTTCTTAAATTCCACATATGAGTGAAATCATATGGTATTTGTCTTTCTCTGATTGACTTATTTGGCATAACACAATACTCCCTAGCTTTATCCACATCGCTACAAACGGTAAGATTTCATTCTTTTTTTATGACCAAGTAATACTCCATTGTGTGTGTGTGTGTGTGTGTGTGTGTGTGTAAAATCTTCTTGATCCATTCATCAGGCAATGGACACTTGAGCTGTTTTCATAATTTGGCTATTGTTGATAATGTTGCTATAGATACTGGGGCGCATGTATCCTTTTGAACCAGTATTTTTGTATCCTTTGGGTAAATGCCTAGTAATGCAATTGCTAGATTATAGGGCAGTTCTATTAACTTTTTGAGGAGCCTCCATACTGTTTTCCAGAGTGGCTGTACCAGTTTGCCTTCCCACCAACAGTGTAAGAGGGTTCTTCTTTCTCCACATGCTTGCCAAGACCTGTTGTTTCCTGTGTTGTTGATTTTAGCCATTCTGACAGGTGTGAAATGATATCTCATTATAGTTTTGATGTATTTCCCTGATGATGAGTGATGTTGAGTATCTTTAGTCATCTGGATGTCTTCTTTGGAAAAATGTCTATTCATGTCTTCTAGCCATTTTTTAACTATTATTTGCTTTTGGGGTGTTGAGTTTTATAAGTCCTTTATATATTTTGGATGCTAATCCTTTATCAGATATGTCATTTGCAGATGTCTTCTCCCATTCAGTAGATTGCCTTTTAGTTCTGTTGATTGTTTCCTTCGCTGTGCAAAAGCTTTTTATCTTGATGAAGGTCCAGTAGTTCATTTCTGCTTTTGTTTCCCTTGCCTCAGTTGACATATCTAATAAGAAGTTGCTTTGGCCAATGTCAAAGATATTACTGCCTGTGTTCTTCTCCAGGATTGTTGTGGTTTCAGGTCTCATATGTAGGTCTTTAATTCATTTTGAACTTATTTTTGTGTATGATGTAAGAAAGTGGTCTAGTTTCATTCTTTTACATGTTGCTGTCCGGTTTGAAAGAGAAAGGTTTTTTTTTTTTTTAAGTTTTTATTTATTTATTTGTTAGAGAGAGAGAGAGAGCACACACAGGCAGACAGAGTGGTAGGCAGAGGCAGAGGGAGAAGCAGGCTCCCTGCGGAGCAAGGAGCCCGATGTGGGACTCGATCCCAGGACGCTGGGATCATGACCTGAGCCGAAGGCAGCTGCTTAACCAACTGAGCCACCCAGGCGTCCCAAGAAAGGTTTTTATTTTTATATTTTATTTTATTTTTTTAAGGATTTTCTTTATCTATTTGAGAGAGAGAGAGAGAGAGAGAGAGCATGAGCAGGGGGAGGGAGTAGATTCTCCACTGTGCAGAAAGCCCAACCATGGAGCCCAACCTCGTCGCAGGACTCTGAGATCATGACCTGAGCCAAAGGCAGATACTTAACAGACTGAGCCACCCAACTGCCCTGAAAGAGAAAAAGGTTTTTAAGGAAGTTATAAACAAAAAAGAGATTACTTAGAGCAATGTCACTTTGGGGGACAAAAAGGGTCTTATTAGGTGAATTACCACCTCATTGGTACTTACCAGGAAATTCTAGGCTGACCAATTAAGATTGTATTACTGGGGAAGTTTGAAACTATAATCAGGTATGTATTAAACCCCAGTGTGGTGACATGAACCCAGCACAAGTGACTCTATTTTGGGCCTTTGGTTTTCTTTTTAAGAATAGAAATTGGATATCAGTAGAATTCTGATCAGTAGAATTAATGACTCATTTTTTACATTGCATTCAGAATTTCCCTAAGTACCACCTTTGCTTTGCATTCTTAGAAGCCACTTTGATTTCTTTAATGTTCATGTTTGAATGTGATTTTCCTTTTCAACAGACACAACAAGAGGAAGAGATTTTTTGTTGACCCCCGTTGCCATCCACAGACAATAGCTGTCGTCCAGACTCGAGCCAAGTAATTAATTTCAATCATATTTTGAACTCAGGGATAATACATATCATGCTCATCTCTGTTGCTTCTCTCTGTTATTTTCAAACTGATTGGAGGTGATCCTGGTTTACATTGAGGTTGTTCAGTTTTACTTTTCCTCCCACTGTCTTCCTGAGATCTTGGCCTTGTAAGTAAAATGTGTCAGAACTGAGAATATAGAAGTGGCTTTAGTTGCCTTTGCTTTATATTGAGTAACCATGTTATTTGTTTTCTTTTTTAAAAAAGAAAAATTAAAAATACTTAAGTAATTTCAGCAATGTTCTGGAAAGCTTGAAAAGTAGGGGGAAAATGGAATTCTCACACAATTGTTAGAATTTAGTGTATACTACTGCAAACATAGTTTATAGGGAATCCAAGTAAAACCTAGGTGTGGTATGATATAGACGAAAGCAAGTGTACTATATTAGTTTAGTGCTATAATCAGATACACACAGCACAACAATCCCTGGCTGGTGTATTTGTTCGCTTTCTTCTTGTAAGAACTGGGCAATATTATATTCCCCAACCCCAAACCACCGTCCCTTCAGAAGGGGTGTTCTCACATAGGATTGGAACTGGATGGTTAAGAAAGGTCTTTCTCTTTGTCTTATTGATGGTTTTCCATTCACCTAAAACTGATCCCAAGTGAAAGTGATGACTACTGTTGGGTTCTTTAGTCCTAGGAAGCCATGTTCCTGACCCTTTCAGGAGCAGGTTGTAGCAGGAAAGGAGGAATGGGAGTGGTAAGGGTGGAGGAGAGAAACAGAAGCCAAGCTTGAGATGGTGTGAAGCTCTGTTAACAATGTAAGGTCAGGTGTGAGATGGGCACACGCACATGTGTATGTGTGTGTGTGTCAGGATGAGGTGGGTGTGGGGGGCAATGAGGAAGGACATGGAATATGGACACGATATCACTGAAAATAAATTGTAAGGGGTTTTATTTTCTCTTGAAAATCAAAAGCATGATTGCTCCTTGTCTTCTGTCTTTCCAGATACAATGGCGTTCTCATTGAGCTGAAGTTACCCCATGAAATGGACTTCAGTGGAAAAGATGTTAGTGGAGTGCTCTTCCAGTATCCAGACACTGAGGGGAAGGTGGAAGATTTCACAGAGCTTGTGGAGAGGGCCCATCAGACTGGGGTAGGCAAATCTCTCCTTGTGGGGGGTCCACGGAGGTGTGTCCCAACATTGAATTAATGATTTTTTGATGCATCTTAGTTTCTATACCTGTATCACCTAGAATGTTAAATTCTACCCTTCCTGCCTTTTTTCTAGTTTATTTTTTCATTAATTCCTGGCACTCAGTAATTTTTTTTTAAAGATTTTATTTATTTATTTGACAGACAGAGATCACACAAGTAGGCAGAGAGGCAGGCAGAGAGGGGAGGGGAGAAGCAGGCTCCCTGCCAAGCAGAGAGCCCGATGCAGGACTCGATCCCAGGACGCTGGGATCATGACCCGAGCCGAAGGCAGTGGCTTAACCCATTGAGCCACCCAGGCGTCCCTCAGTAATTTTTTTTTTTTTTTAAGATTTTATTTATCTGAGAGAGAGAGAGAGAACATGAGGAAGGGGAGGGGCAGAAAGAGAGGGATAAGCAAGCCCCCTGCTGAGTGAGGAGCTCAATGTGGGGCTTGATCCCAGGACCGTGAGATCAGGACCTGAGCTGAAGTCAGATGCTTAACCAACTGAGCCACCCAGGTGCCCCTTCGTAAATATTTTTGAATGAATCAGTGAGTAAATGGAATTCACTGGGTATGAAACAACCCTGTCTGTCTGCTTATACTGAAGATAATTTACTACTCTCCCAACTGCTCTCAGGGGAAGGTGACATTACCACCACTTTCTCTCTTGTGTCCTTTCTAGAGCCTGGCCTGCTGTGCTACTGACCTTTTAGCTCTGTGTATCTTGAGGCCTCCTGGAGAGTTTGGGGTGGACATTGCCCTAGGTAGCTCACAGAGGTTTGGAGTGCCACTGGGCTATGGCGGACCGCATGCGGCCTTTTTTGCTGTTAGAGAAAGTTTGGTGAGAATGATGCCTGGGAGAATGGTGGGGGTAACAAGGTAACGCAGCTCATGTTCTCCACTTTTTGATTGTGCTTATTGTTTTCCCTGTCTCTTCTGATTACAAAAGTTGTTGATTTTTCTCTGAATTTAATCGGCCATGCATAGTAATTTATATCATATTGGTATTGAAGTCATATAAGTGAATTTAATTAGGTTGACAAAAGCATTGAAAGACTGGATATTTTAGGTGTGTTTTATATCTAATCACTTTCATTCTCAAAAGCATTATCGTGCCACACAGTTAGGTAAAAGACTTACACAGTGAGAGATTACCATGTACACACTGTTATCTACATTATTTCCTAGAGGTCTGCTACTTATTTGTTCTGGTAATTTCTAAATGTACTCTCTCAAGTTCTTCTTATTGATACACCTCCTCAGATTAAGAATTTAGATGAATGTCATGATTATTACTGGGGAAATTTAGCATGCTCTCTTAGACCTTTCATTGAAGTTGGACTTAATTAGTCTAAGTGAGTAGTCTATATTAGTGAATAATTTGAATTTTTGAAAAGCAGCTTACCACATAATAGCAAGAGGCACCTCACTTTTTAGTCTAAAAATAGTTTCTTCAAGTATTCTTTCTTTTTTTTAGATTTTATTTATTTATTTGACAGACAGAGATCACAAGTAGGCAGAGAGGCAGTCAGCGAGAAAGAGGGAGAAGCAGGCTCCCTGCCAAGCAGAGAGCCTGATGCGGGGCTTGATCCCAGGACCCTGAGATCATGACCTGAGCTGAAGGCAGAGGCTCAACCCACTGAACCACCCAGGTGCCCCAGTTTCTTCAAGTATTCTTACATTTGCTTCTTTCAGTGATATATCTTTATCAGGCGAAATGAGGCAGAAAATTTTCTAATTAAAAAGAATGTAATATATTTTTGTCTCCTGATTTTTTTTTAAAGGAACCCTCTTGTATTGTTTTTTTGTTTGTTTTGTTTTGTTTTTTTAAGATTTTATTTATTTATTTGTCAGAGAGAGAGAGAGCAGGCGAGTGAGCAGAGGCAGACAGAGCAGCAGGCAGAGGCAGAGGGAGAAGCAGGCTCCCTGCCAAGCAAGGAGCCCGATGTGGGACTCGATCCCAGGACGCTGGGATCATGACCTGAGCCGAAGGCAGCTGCTTAACCAACTGAGCCACCCAGGTGTCCCTCCTGATTTTTTTTAAAGATTTTATTTATTTGTTGGGGAGAGAGAGCACAAGCAGTGGGAGAGGCAGGCAAAGGGAGAGCAGGCTCCCCACTGAGCAAGGAGCCAGATGTGGGGCTGGATACCAGGACTCTGGGATCACGATCTGAGCTGAAGGCAGATGTGTTAACTGACTGAACCTCCCAGGCATCCCATCTGCTGATTCTTTTTTTTTTTTTTTTTTCAAAGATTTAATTTATTTATTTGACAGCACAAGCATGGGGAGTGGCAGGCAGAGGGGGAGAAGCAAGTCCCTGCTCAGTGGGAAGCCTAATGTGGGGTTCCATCTCAGGACTGTGGGATCATCCATGACCTGAGTTGAAGGCAGACACTTAACTGACTGAACCACCCAGGACCTCCTGTCTGCTGATTTTTAAAAAAATTTTTTATTTTAGTTATTTATTTGACAGAGATAAAGAGAGAACACAAACGGGGAGCAGCAGGCAGAGGAAGAGGGAGAAACAGGTTCACTGCTGAGCAGGGAGCCAGATGTGGGGCTTGATCCGAGGACTCTGGGATCAAGACCTGAGCCGAAGGCAGACGCTTAATGGCTGAGCCACCCAGGCGCCCCATGTCTGCTGTTTTTTGTATTGAACTTCTTATCTTTCTGAAAAATGGACCCCAGAGCTTGATGAAATAAAGGATAGGACTGTTGAATCTTTCTTTTTTGAAAAATTTTTAAATTTTTAAATTATGTTATTTTTAAGATGTATTTATTTGTCAGAGAAGAGAGAAGAGAGCACAAGCAGGGGGAGTGGCAGATAGAGGGAGGAGCAGGCTCTCCACTAAGCAAGGAGCCCAACTCCAAACTCCATCCCAGGACTCTTTATTAAAGATTTATTTATTTATTTGAGAGAGAGAGAAACACGAGTGGGAGGGACAGAGGGAGAGCGAGAGAATCTCAAGCAGACTCTTTCCCTGAGTGAGGAGCCCTACTCAGGGCTCGATCACACGACCCTAAGATTGTGACCTGAGCAAAAACCAAGAGTCAGTTGCTTAAACAACTGTACCACCCAGGTGCCTCTATCCAAATTCTTTTTTTTTTTTAAGATTTTATTTATTTATTTGATAGAGATCACAAGTAGGCAGAGAGGCAGGCAGAGAGAGAGAGGGAAGCAGGCTCCCCGCTGAGCAGAGAGCCCGATGTGGGGCTCGATCCCAGGACCCTGAGATCATGACCTGAGCCAAAGGCAGAGGCTTAACCCACTGAGCCACCCAGGTGCCCCCAAATTCTTAATTATATTAGGAAAGAAGGAAAATTTTTCTTAGAGACAAGTGGTAAGATTATTAACATTCTTTTTTTAAGTCCTTAAAATCCAGGTAACATACAGTGTAATACTAGTTTCAGATGTCCAGTTTATTGATTCACCACATTATTTTTCTTTGTAGCAGTACAGTTGCTTTAGACTCCAGTACAGAAGTTGATTCCTTTGTCAGATATTTCCCTTTTTTTCTGTGTCTGCCAAGATGCTTAAAGTGAAATTTAATTTTCTCTAAATTTAATTTTAAATTGAATCCTCATTCACTGTCATTATATTAGTCTGGGTAATTCCTGGGAAGTTTCCTTTCAAGGTTGCTAGTCTTATTGTATATATCTTAGTTCCTCCCTCAGAGTATATACTAAAAATTGTTAGTCCTGTTTAAAACAGGATGGCTTAGGAATTGTTTCTTTATGGCCTTGCAGCCAAATACATTTTCTGGGTTCCTTTCAAGGTGGGAAGGAAAGAATAGGTCCATTTGTGACCACCCTTGGTGCTATGATCATATGTATTAACTAAGTGTTTTATTCTCGGACCAGAGATGCCACTGGGAAAGAAGTGTATCGTCTTGCTCTTCAAACCAGGGAACAACACATCCGGAGAGACAAGGCTACTAGCAACATCTGTACAGCTCAGGTAGATCACATGCCTGCCTTGCCCACTGAATCATTTAGAGTCTACAGAAATGAGCTGCTCTTACGTTCACTCAATTGTTCTTTAATCCGTTTGCCACCTACTGGCCAGTGTTTGCATCAGAAATGGTGTGATCTTACTGGTAGAGAAGCCCTCTGGTCTTGTCAGAACCAAAATATAATGTATTTTCCTGGAGCTCTGTGTACGAATATACTTGATACTTCAGTGTTTCTAGCATTCTTGGCCACTGGGCCAGGTCCATTATGGGTGGCATGTGATTGGGCACCTTCCTTAGGGTTGAAATGGAAGCCCTCTAGGAATGTGGTGAGGAAGGCAACATGACTATGCTTGAGGGGACGATAAAGATTGACTGTTTGGTGGTGGTCGTGGGGTACTCTTGCTGGGGACTCAGGATAGGCATTTCTGAAAGGATGGAATAAAAGAGGAGGAGCTTCCTAAGTTCCTGATGATTTTGGAAGTTGCCCAGGGTTCATGTCAGAGGGAGTAGTGTTTGAGACCAAGCCAGTTTCTGGGCTTAGGTGGAGGATTCTTCCTGAGCAACCAGTCCATTCTAGGTCCATCTTCTCCCTCAGGGTGAGAGAAAGAACTCTCTTCGACACCTCAGTGGGCAATACAGTGCTTTCTAACCTTAGGGCATTGGCTCAAAGCACCACCACCAGGTTTTAGAAAGACTCTCCAGGGGCAGTAGCTGATAAGATCTTATATTTGGTTCTATAGCCATTGGTCTTTGGACTAGTTTCCTCGGTAGGTTTTCTTGTCTTACTGCCTCAAAAAGGTGGCTGCTGCTTTTTAGTTAGTTAAGAGCTCTTCTATTATCATAGGAAGCTCTGTTGATAACAAATTGAACTTTATATGACGTTATTACTTTCTGTAGTTTACCCCTCATTTGTTGAATTCCCTGCTTGCATATTTCTCCTTCCTTTGCAACTACTTACTGTTCCTCATTGTTCCTGTCTTGCTCTTTCTGCTCATGTACTTGCAGAAGATGTCTGTCTGGTTATAAATGCATTAAGGGGTTTTCTGTTTCAGTGTTTGAAACTAATTTTACAGGTAAACTTGGGCTGAACAAGGGTCTCCATCTTTTTCAGCAATTATTAAAGTGATGTTTGCCTTGGAAATAGCCTAACTCTGTCTTCTTTGATTTTTTTTTTTAAGATTTTGTTTGTTTGTTTATTTATTTATTTAGCAGAGATTGAGAGAGAAAGAGAGACAGTGAGAGAGGGAACACAAGCAGGGGAGTGGTAGAAGGAGAAGCAGGCTTCCTGCAGAGCAGGGAGCCCAATGTGGGCTTGATCTGAGGACCTGATCATGATCAGGATCATGACCTGAGCAGAAGGCAGATGCTTAATGACTGAGCCACCTAGGTGCCCCTTCTCTGATTTTTTTTTAAAGTTTATTTATTTATTTTAGGGAAAGAGTTGGTTGGGGGCAAAGATGTAGAGGGAGACAGGAGAGAGAATCCCAAGCAGACTCCACCACAATGGGTGTGGAACCTGATGTCCTGCTCAGTCCCAGGACCCTGAGGTCATGATCTGAGCTGAAATTGCAAGTTGGACACTAACTACGCCACCCAGGTGCCCCCGTCTTATCTGATTTTTATCTTCTCATTCTGGAGAGCTTCTAGCTATCCATTGTCTATTTCATTTCATGAATTTCTTTTCATAATTGGTTGCATAAAGCAGTTGCTCATAATTCCAGTGTCATTCTCTATAAGCATGTAATTAATCTTTTTTGTTAGATGACTGATAATCTTTTGAATAGTGCTCCTTGAGCACTATTGCCTTTAACTCCAGCTTTCCACTTCTTTAGCAACTGCTCTGTGTTCTCGTTGCTGCCCCTTTCCTCTTGAGCATAATGGGCTCCACCCTGGAGTTCTCTTAGTTGTGCACCTTTGGTAGTACAAAGCCCCCC
>RCUC01136833.1:0-28586 GCA_003697995.1 Taxidea taxus jeffersonii
TCCAGTAGAGAGGGAGAAGGTGATGATGCTCAAGAAGAGTGAGTACAACTCTAATGAAGTATCATTGAGAAGAAAATAGACACAGAGGCATTTCACACATTGTAATATTGAAGGAACAACTATGAATATGTGCACAGAAATATGTAAGTGTAGACCTGGCTTGAAATATAAGGAAGTTTCTCTTTTGGTGTATATTTTCTCAGTGAAGAATGAAAAGAAAGAGATGAGGAGAAATGGAAAACTCAAGGAGAAGAAAATATGAAGCTGTCATTTTAAAAAGTGGAAAAGTGAATAATGTGGGTACAAATCTCATCTCACAGCATTGTTGTGTAGGAAATGCAACTTCCTATAATCTTCTACAATAGAATTTAATCTCTGACCTAGGACCCCACTCCACTAGGTGACAGGACCTCACTATTAGTTCTGGTTCTTACTCTTTTCCTGATGCTTACGTTTGATTTCTCAGATGGTCTGGCATTTAAATAGTGAGGGAGTATGAGGGGTGTGAATAGTTATGGAACCTTTCTGGCATCCACCAAGATGTCTCTATTTCTATTTGTTTTTAAGTGTTGAGTTCACACAAATCACTTAACATTGTCCCAGACCTCTAGCTACAAAGCTCTTTCATGGCCGGATCGTCATTAACTAACTTTCTCCCAAAGTGAAGCACGGAATTATTCTGCAGCTGGAAGTGAGGATTTTAAAAGTGTTGATGTCAAGGATTAGGAGGTGGGATGGAGGAAATGATCACTGGGTGTGTGGACTCTAAAGAACTGAGAGCTCAGGGTGTGACTGGTTCATTTATATGGATCTCACGTTACCATAATTGTTGATGGGACAAGATAAAAATGAGGAATTGAAGGTTCCAGGGGAAGAGAGGAGAGACTGGGAGGCCAGTAGTCAGCAGCAAGGATAAGAAAGGAGATAGAATATTGAATGCACTCAATTTCAAAGGAATTGGGTTTTTGGTTTGGGGTGGGGCTGTTGTTTCTTCTGAGGAAAGAAAGAAGAGATATGGCTTAGAAGCAGCAGTCAGGGATACATCTACACCATTTTCTGGCCTTGAGGTATGATGTGAGAGAGAACTGGAGTCTTTATTTAAGAGTACCAGAGGAGAAAACCTGTGATCACAGAAAATCCAGGTTAGAGAAAAAGCAGGGATATAGAAGGAGCATTCAGAGAACCACTTGAATATAAGAGAAATCAGCAAGTCACAGACCAGTGAAGAGAGGAGGCTGAAGGTAGGATCAGTTTTGGGGCTGAAGAGAGTAGCAGGAGATCAGCATCCAGTCGATAACTGATGACAGAGAAGGCATGAGGGCATGACCTCCCCAGACCCTTAAACTCCCTGAGTCTGAATTACTTCTGTGGAAATTGGAATGTATATATGCACTCCATTACACATGCAGATGTGAAAATTAAATGAAACTACCATGAGGGGTAGCATAGAAGCAAATATGGGCACCCTAATCACCCAAATCAAAACAATTTGAGACAAAGTTAAGAGAGACTCAAGTTTCAAATTCAATAACAATGTCCAAGGGCCAAGGACCTTCAGACGGAAGAGAAGGCAAGAAGAGCTTTGGTGTCTACTGTGTGATGGTTCCCACATAAGGTAAAAACTGACCCAGGGCCAGAAAACAGGGAGAGATTAGTACAGAGAGAGAGAAGAAAGAACATTCTGTGTAAACTAATCTGCAAATTTCTTTATTCTCTTTGCTACTCACTTTTTGAGGACTAATGATGAACTTTTGAGCCCTCTTACATGCAGTTCTTTCGTCTGAGTGCCTTGGAATGATGTTCTCTTTTATGATTTCCACCTTTTCTCTACATCTAATCTTTAGATCTAATTAGTTCAGCACTTCAAAACCAAAAAGGCTTTTCTCTGTGCTCTCTTTGAACATCCGAACATCTACCAAGAAAGTTCTTTCTCACACATTATTTTTTTTTATCCATAACCCCTCTTTTCATTTATTTCTTTTTAGATATACATTTTCTATTAATGCATTAATAGGGTTTGGTGCTGTACTTATTACAGACAGACACTTGGTTTCAAATTCTAAAACAATCAGAGGCTATAAAAGCCCAAGGAAATCTGCAAATATTTCTTTCTAAAACTTGAGAATCTCTTTTCATCTTGCTCTCTTTGGAGCTCATGATTAAATTAAAATAACTGGCTCTCTCTTTCAATCTCACCCTGTGCCAGGCACTGGGTGAAATGTTTTCCACATTCCATCTCATTTAATCTTCACAAACATGTCACCAAGGAAATACCACTCTTACTCTCATTCTCCTGGTTAAGAAATTGAGGTTTGGGGCACCTGGGTGGCTCAGTGGGTTAAAGCCTCAGCCTTCAGCTCAGGTCATGATCTCAGGGTCCTGGGATCGAGCCCCGCAATGGGCTCTCTGCTTAGCAGGGAGCCTGCTTCCCGCCTCCCTCTGCCTGCCTCTCTGCCTACTTGTGATTTCTGTCAAATAAATAAATAAAATATTTTTTAAAAAAAGAAAGAAAGAAGTTGAGGTTCACAGAGGTTAAGTAACTTTTCCCAAGATCACACAGCTGGAAAAGTTTGGAGCTGAGTCTTGAACCCAGAGCTGATGACTGAGCCTATCCTCTTAACCACACTGTACGGTTTGAGAATCAGTACCAGTTGTGAAAATGTGAATCCCTGCCTAACAGTTATGAGTGAAGGTGAACATATGAACATGCTCGGGAAACTACAGGCAGTCCAGATCAATTTTCCAGGTCTTCCAGGCTTTGATTAACAGATCACAACAGGGGACTGGGATGATTGAAGGGTTAGTTGAGGAAAGTTGATGGAGGAGCCCCTTGGGCTTTTGAATATATGCTGCAAGGTGTCGCTCGACAACTGTCACCAGCTAAGAGCACTGGCCTCTCTCGTAATTTTGCTAATATATTCTAAAGCCATTTGGAAAGCAAAACCTAAAATAAAATTACAGAATCCTAGGAAGAACAATTTTGCTCTGCCTCTGAGATCATACTTTCCAAGGCATTACTCTTCGTGCATCAGTCTCATTCTTATTAGTGGGAAAGAAAGAGAAATCTAGCTATGACGGGCCCTGAAACTTTTGGATCTCCTACCTGGCAGGCAATTTTGCTTTCTTAAGCGTTTTGATAAGTTAACTTTGCTCTCCTGCCAAAAGGCTTCTGCTGAGAACACCCAGTTATTAGTACAAATCTAAGGAGCTATCACCCTGTCCTATTTTCAGTTGAACTTGACCTTGAAGAAATATTGAGTATGACTTGTTTAGAGGGGAGGAGAAAAGAACCACTTCATTCTCCTGCCTCTGTCAGCTCTTCTTAATCAGAATAATTTCACACCAAGAGGAACCTGTGACATAATGAATTACTAAAGTGTAAAATCCTCCAGAGGTGTGCTGCTGCTTTACTGTTATGGGGCTGAAGATGTACTACTGTAAATAGATTTTTCGTAAGACATCCCCTGTCACTTCGCCTAGTGAGATGAAGTAATTTCCCCATCACTGAATCTTTAGATTGGACATAGAAAGAAAAAGAGAAAATGCTCGAATCTTTTTATAAGGGAAGCTTGTTATTATATTTCACCTTCAACTTGATCTTAAAATTATGTGAAATCCATATTACCTACATTTTATAATAAAAAATAAGATGGCAGTTTTATTGACCACAGACAGTTCTTAATTTTTTAATTAATATTTTCATTTGATATTTGCCAAACTCTATCAAAACTCCCTCTGTGGAGAGCTATGTTTCTGATTATCTTTCAGAATCCCCCACATTTCACACATATCAGCTCCACTTCAAATTCAACTTCTTTTTGCTTTGTCACCGAGGACAACATCTCAGTGTCATTGAGTATAAAGCCATCTTTAGTCAGCATTTCCAGCCAGTCCCTGGTCCTCTTCTATGTTTTTGTTTAAGATTTTATTTATTGATCAGACAGAGATCACAAGTAGGCAGAGAGCCAGGGAGAGAGAGAGAGAGGAGGAGGAAGCAGGCTCCTCACCAAGCAGAGAGCCCGACAGGAAACTAAATCCCAGGACCCCGAGATCATGACCTGAGCCCAAGGCAGAGGCCCAACCCACTGAGCCACCCAGGCACCCTCTCTCCTATGTTTTTAAATGTGTCCCACACATACCCCTCTCTCCCTTTTCCAGTACCATCACCCTTCTCCTCATGTGGCTTTACACAATGACTTTTCTGAAGATGGAGGACAAGGTCCAAGAGCCAAGGACTGTGGTCAGCACTGGAAGTTGGAAAAGGCAAGAAAACAAATTTCCCCTACAGCTTCTAGAAAGTAATGCAGCCTATGTGACATCCTGATTTTAGCCTGATGAGACGTATTTCAGAATGTCAACCTTTGGAATTATGAAATAATAACTTTGTGCTGTTTTAAGGCACTGGGTTTGTGGTAATTAATTACATCAGCAATTGGAACCTAATTCAGTCTTCTAACAAATTTTCATCTTGGCTTGAGTTTCTATTATGTGGAAATGTTTAGCAACCTCCTTAGTCTGTGGCAAGGCTTCAAACTGTTTTATATGTAGTGTCTGTGTGTGTGTGTGTGTGTGTGTGTGTGTGTGTGTGTGTGTTGGATTGACACCTTGGAGTTGAAGAGTAAACATCAGATACACCCTGGAAGCTCTTTCAAAATCCATCATGTTTAAGCCAGGCAGTGTTAGAACAGTGTGTCAGAAACTGTGTTGGTGACATTTTTCAAAATACACAAATGCCCCCACAAAACTCCCCTCCCTCCACCACCACACACACATGTTTACACACAACAAAAGACTTTTGCTCCAGGATCTGTGACTAATGACCATCTAGTCCTGGAACTGAGACAATTTCCTCCTTTCAGAGAAGGGAGTGCACTATAGTTCCCTATCTGATAAGGATTTTTTTAGGAATGAAGCCCAAAGTCAGGTTGGGAGAGGAAAATGCCCTATCTCCTGGATTGTGGATCAAGGGACGGGGTTTGTAGTGAAAGTAGGGGTAGGCTTAAGTGACATGAACTACTTTGGAACACAGTATGAATGCAAGAGATGGTGTACTTTTCTATTTTAACAAACAAGAGATTTTTTTAAATTAACATATAATGTATTATTTGTTTCAGGAGTACAGGTCTGTGAATTATCAGTCTTACACAATTCACAGCACTGACCATGGCCCACATCCTCCCCAATGTCCATTACCCAGCCACCCCATCTCTCCCACCCCCCTCCTCTCCAGCAACTCTCAGTTTGTTTCCTGGGATTAAAAGCCTCTTTTGGGGGGCGCCTGGGTGGCTCAGTGGGTTAAAGCCTCTGCCTTCGGCTCAGGTCATGATCTCAGGTCCTGGGATCGAGCCTCACATAGGGCTCTCTGCTCAGCATTGAGTCTGCTTCCTCCTCTCTCTGCCTGCCTCTCTGCCTACTTGTGATCTCTGTCTGTCAAATAAATAAATAAAATCTTTAAAAAAAAAAAAAAGAGTCTCTTTTGGTCTAACAAGAGATTTTTAAAAAGACATAAACATTGATGAGAACCCAAACATGCCTAGAAATGGCAACTGCTAATTCACTTCACTGGCTGTTGGTACTGAAGAGGTCGGGTCTCTCAGAAACCACTGAGTCCACACAACTCCATTTTGGTCAATGGAAAGTGGAGGGAAGTTATGTATAATACTTCCTGGCATGACCCATATAACATCTCACCACTTGAGTTTCCACTCTCACTTCCTCCTTTTGCAGTGACCTTGGAGACTGCCCTTAAAGATGGAGATGCCACCAAATGGAAGGAGCCTGACTCTGAAGAACTGTGTGGAGCAGGGTCCCTCTGCCCATTGGCCCTGTGTTGTGCCATGAAATAAATGTGCATTATGTTAAACTACTGAGGTGGGGTGAGGGGTGTTTGGGGGGTTTTTGCTTTGTTTGGGTTTGTTCATGTGTGTCATTACTAGGACACAGCATAGGTTTTGTTTTAATAAAACTTAGCAGCAATACTTTCAAAGGTTTTTAAATGGGGCTGTCACTACATAAGACCTGATTAATGTCTGTCTGTGTTAATCCCTCTTATTTGTGTACACATATCTTTCTGTCCCCTAGACACTATACACTTTCTCTCTCTCTCTCTCATATGCATCTATATGCATCTGCTCTCTTTTCCTTTTCTTCAATATTCTTTCCCATGTTTTTTGTTTCTTTCTTAAATAGCCATAACATAGGATTTAGATGTTTGCTATAGTATTGAGCTTATTGGATAGTATGTCTTTCCAAACTTCAGGGACCCCTCTTACAATATGCAATCACCTCTCTACTTCTTGACAGTGAGGGAACCAGCTTTTCTAAACTAGACAATGCTGCTTCCCAAGATGAAGGCAGAAAAGTTACAACAGTATATTTATTCACTGTTCCAATTTTAAGAGGGTGATCTTGGGGGATTTACTTTTGTTTAGGTGAGGAAATCACTGATATAATTCCCAGAGACATTTTAAGTTGCTTAGATAACTGCTAGATGAGGAAATCACTGATATAATTCCCAGAAAAAAATCTAAGTTGCTTAGATAACTTCTGGGTGAGGAAATCACTGATACAATTCCCAGAGATAATCTAAGTTGCTTAGATAACTGTCAGTGCTACCAAATGTTTAGAAAAATTCCTAACCAGTGAGCATTTTTACTTCAATTTTGTAGTTTTAGAAAACTAGATTTAAAAACTGGATGTAGATTTAGAAAACTAGATTCACACAAATCACCATAATGGGCACATAGAAAGTTATCGAACAGTGCAGTTCAGCTGGTCCCTTTAATGTGAGGTAGCTTTATTTCAGTTTTATCAAAGCCTCTTATTTATTACCCGCTGTGCTACTGAATCTTTAGATTTAAAATAAACAATACCAACAAAACCAAAATGATTCCGAGTGTCAGTGCAGTATATTTTCTTTATTGAAAAAAGTACACTTGACTAACACAGCTGTGGCTTAAAAAGAAAAGAGAGAGAAATTATTTTAAATATGTGGATAAAGATAAAATGACAGAGATAAGAAGAATTAACCCATTTTTTTTTTTTTTTTTCAGTTCAGGAGCCAAAAGTGCTCTTCAGTTCAACACACAACTGGGTTAGAGATAATGAATCAGAAACTAAAACATCTTCTGAATATTCTCACAGAGAGTACTTACAAATGCTTTGTACAAGTTGACTTGACAGATTATGCTTCTAGAATATTCCAGATAATATTCAGATTTCTAACCATCTAAAGGAAGAAATAATTGGTGGTTTCAAGGACATCTTTACAATAATAAATGCATCAAGAAGCTCAACTGCTGTCACAATGAATGAAAAGCTTAAGTTACCCATTGCCTTCCCATTCCTTAGAATGTCCTTTCGTTCTTGGGTCATTATTTTTTAGTCATCTCTAGATATTGAAGAGTGAGCACGTAACAATATATGATACATACTGATGATTCACCTTCAGTAACAACACTGGCATTTGCCATGTATTATCTCAAACTTAAAAATAAATGCAAATAACACACTAAATACTTTCTAGAATTTCAAAAAATATATATTAGAACTTGATATTCTTCCTGAAACTCTGGTGAACAGGTGTAGGGCTACTTGGTCTCAGAACATAGCTTCCTGTTTCTTGTCACAGTCATTATTATTACCACGACTCCTTCCCGCAAGATCACAAGTACTAGTAAATTTGTACCTGCTCTATGTAGAGAATGACAACATTTTTGAGATGCAATGAATCCATTGATTTTATCATCTATTCAAGAGATTTCCATGTCTATTCACAGAGGACAGAACAATATAGACACCACAGTCCCTGAGCCATACTTTCTGAGGCCAGAATCTTGTTTATCTATTTATTTACATACATCTCAACAATGAACACTGGGATAAAGATGGAGTGTTGTTTGATATTTTGCAAACCAACGCATTTAATGCTTGCCTAGGTAAATTTAGGTAGATCCTGAGGATGAAACCCCAACAGGAGAGAGAAATAAATCTCCAAGGGTAATTTCTGAACCCTGTTGAATTTATAGCCAGAATAGCCTATTGTATTGTGTCCCACTAACAAATGTGTAAAAGTTTTAAGCTAGAAATGACTGTTAAACTTTCTGTAAATAAAACCAACTGTCACAATTGTAAGAAATATGCAACTTTTCCATTTCAAAGAAATCCAGAAATAATGCAAGTATTACTCACCACAATGTCTTTACAAAAAAAAAATTGGATGAGAGATAGGCTTATTGGATGCAGGTGTACATATTTGTATATAAAGACATATATACGTATATAGGGTTATATAATAGATGAATAGATGGGTGAAAAGAGAAGGAAGGAAGGAAAGAAGGAAGGAAGGAAGGTAGGAAGGAAGGAAGGAAGGAAGGAAGGAAGGAAGGAAGGAAGGGAGGAAGGAAAGAGAGGGAGGGAAGAAAGGAAGAAAGATAAAAGGGAGGGAGGAAGAGAAAGGTTGTTTCCTCCAATTCTACCATGGAGTAGACAGATACATTTTGTAACTTTAATGGTATTTTTCATCTCACAATTTGGATAGTACATTGTAAGTCAAAAGCCACAAATATCTCAGGCATAATGGAATTATACTCCATTGGATTCAGATTGAAACGTATCTCTGCATGAGAAATTGGTTTTCATTCCAGCACTTCCCTGTGTCAAATCACTAAGCAGAGGTAGCTGTATGTCTGGAATTGAGGCAGCCATTCCTCTCCAGGCTCAAATGATAAGATGCACTCTTCCACGGCTAACCTCATGTGCCCCCTGGGACTTCCAATGATACTCCACTCCTTTTCAGTTTGGAAAGATGATATACACGACCTTCTTATCTAGGATTCAGTTCCTGCAGATTTTCTTATTCCTTTTACCAAAGCTCCACAAAGCCCTCGGAAAGTTACTCTCAGCATATCCCAGACATATGCTTGCAATGTTTTAAGGTCTCTTCTCCTTAACAACATTATTTTTGCAAAGTAACCACCATGCTCGGGATATTGTACAAAACACATATTTAACTTCCAATAGGTAAAGCAGGTGAAAGAACCCTGATTCACAAAGGCTTTTCTAGCTCTATCACTAGCTCCCTGTGCCTTCGAGGAAATCTCTGGGGCTCTCTGAATCTCAACAGCTCCAGGAGTGAAACATGGATGGCTGACTGACTTTGAGGGCAACTGAGTGCTTTAAACATGCATTGATTTGAAAGTCTGATATTAGCAGGGAACTCCCTAAGAGCACAGGATGGAGAGTTTTCATTCTGGATTATTGCAACCTAATTAAACCAACCAGAAAATAAGTAAGATTTATACTCTCACGTCACAATAACAACTGACTACTGTTACATATACTTGGAACCAGGAACAAGGTAGCCAGGCCAGGGGAAAAAAAGCAGCTTTCTATCTTCTTTGTATCACAGATCCCAAAGTCAATACTTACTACATCTTGTAGGTTGGTACTATGTGATTGGCTCTTCTGTTAGTCTCTGGCTTATTGCTCTAGGACTGGCTGACCTTCCTCTTACTGATGAAATTGAAGGTGGCCTAATGGGCTCCTGTTTCAGAAGAGTGGGTCTCCTGCTTACATACCCCCAGATAATACACCTTTTACAGGGGGCTCTGTTGTCATTTTCTGCTGCCTTTCTCTTCTGGCTTTATTGCTCCATTTTTTAACCATTATTATTATTAATAATTAGTTTCAGAATTTGTAGGCCTGTATATCATAGTATTTGATCCCAAGAAAAACATGTTAAGAGTTTATTATTATCTTCATTTTCAAATAAGCAACCAAGACTCAAACAAATGAAATGATTTTCCTAAGGCCATTGTCAAAGAATTGATTCTTTAACATTGGTTGTCTAATCCAGGGACCAATGCTTTTTTTTTGTTGTTATATCATGATGTCTCCATATTTTAATAAATTTTAAATTTACACCTTCCTTAATCATGAGAGGGAATATAATAGATAATGAGATCATGGGGCGCCTGGGTGGCTCAGTGGGTTAAAGCCTCTGCCTTCGGCTCAGGTCATGGTCTCAGGGTCCTGGGATCAAGCCCCATATTGGGCTCTCTGCTCAGCAGGGAGCCTGCTTCCTCCTCTGTCTCTGCCTACTTGTGTTCTCTTTGGTCAAATAAATGGATAAAATCTTAAAAAAAAAAAAAAGATAACGAGATCGTGGTTCTTTACTCTGTATCTCTCCCCCTTTTAATCTGTCCAGAGACATATATTTTAATTACCTGTGATGAGTGATTGTTTGTTTTGTGATTTTGTAGTCTAGATAGAGACAGGACTAAAATGTACTGAATCACCCTTGGTAATTATAGCATGGAAGAAAAACCTCTCACATTTGCTCGACCTACTTTAATGAAGTGGTAATATTCAATATTAGCAGCCACACATCCAAATTCCCTATCTCCATGTAGGTATGTCTTAGCCAGAATAAATGTCCAGATAATCAGAGGTATTTTAGTTTATCCCAGTAAAGCTCAAATAATGTTGGTGCTTAATTCTGTGTAGCTATTACACAACTGTCCTATTTCCCATGATACATTTGAAAACAATCACATAATTTTTAAATTTCTCTGCATAATTTTGTACTCAGGGAAGAATATACAAAACATATACTCTAGAAGAAAATACTTTGACCTTGATTAGGAAAGTGAGATCGATGATAAGTAGCTGCTCTCCCAGCTATATTGCAGACACCTCTGTGAAGGAACCGCTATGGTTCCAAAGAGTCTCTCTCATCACTGACAAGACATTGGCCAGAGTTTCCAAAACAGGCTGGGGTCAGAGGAGTGAGGCTATCACAAGGAGCACTGGCAGAGTTCTCCCTGTTCTAAAGGAGCAAAGCATTTTGATAGTCATAGGTTTTCCTAAGAAAATTAAATCTTTAGATTCCTCCTTTCCTATTCTAAAACATGAAAACTATAATCTAGATACTGAGGGAAGCACCAGACCTTGCCTGTAGAATATTTTGAAAAGAGCATTATCACTAGTTCACTCTTCCCCCTCAAGTAATTCTGGATTGAGGCAGTCTCCCCAAATACCCCATTCCTTTGCCTCCACAGTTTAAACCAACTAGAGCAAGCCAGGAGCCAGGGTCATACATACTCCAAGTGTCAATGCAATATTTATGGCACAGTCAAAATAAAATGTCCTGGACATAATATCTAGGATCTAATTCCAACTCTGTAATGAATCTGCAACATTGGCCAAGACATGAACCTTCTCTGTGCTTCATTGGCTGAATAGGAATAACACTAATACCACCCTTTTTGCAAGGCATTGGGAAGTTTTTATAGGACAATAGTTGTGTGAATAATCTAAAAGTACAAAGCACAATGGAAATAGAAAATATTAAACAACATCCTTAGCCTAGTGATTCTGACCAAATGCATTTTCCCATACTTTTGTTTCCCTTGTCACTACAAGAGAACAGGAACATATCAATGCTACTAGAGGATGTTCCCATCATCAGTCCTAACTGACACTTCTTCTTCAAATGCATATGTAACACTGGGGTTGAGAGCTCAGGTTCCAGGGGTCACACAGAACTAGGAGTAAATCCAGCCTATCTCTTCCCTACTGTGTGACCATTGTCAAGTTATTTCATATTTCTGAGCTTTAATTTCTTTAACTGAAAATGAGGTAATATATTCAGCTACAAATCTTATTTCAAAGGATTATTATAAAGATTAAATAAAGGAATGCATATAAAAATATTTTACAGAAAACTTGGCACATAGCAAGTGTCTAGGAAATGTAAATATTATCTCTTAACATTTCTTCCATATGATGTAAATAGGATCTGCTGGAAATAAAGAGTTCCAGACTCAAGCAAGTTTGGAAGATACTGGCTTAAATGAGTTCTAACATGCAACTTCTTAGAACAATTACTGTGTTAATGTATGCAGGACAGGATTTTTATGAATCATATCTTGGGAAATTTTGTTCTCACAAATCAGATACTCATAAAATTGTGGTGAAATCCCAGAGTGTTAGTTGCTCCAAGCATAGAGGGGAGGGAAGGAAGGAAGTGAATATGGGTATACATGATATAAGATGAGCCATGTACTGATCAGTATTGAAAATGGGGGAATGGATACATAGTTGATCGATACTATTCTTTCTCTTCCATCTGTGTATGAAAAATTCCATAAAATTTTTGAAAAGCTATTAAGCAATCCCCCCAAAATATGTATATACATACACAAAGTCTAAGAGGAATGGTTAATCTTCTGAGGTTCACAGATTCACTCAAGCAAAAGTAAGTTCTTTGCTTCTCTCACTTACTTGGAGATGAAGCTCTTTATATACCTGATACAATTCAAAGAGGTCATTTATGGTGACAGTAGTCAAGGAGAATCCAGCTAGCTTAATTTTTACTCTCATATGCCTACCAGAAGTGCTATAATCAGGCCCCCAGATGATAGAGAATTGAATATGTCAAACATTCAATTGACCTGGTGCAATCATTCATAGGCTTGACTTACAGACTCATGAGCATCTCTCATTTTCACAAAAGCTGTCTTTTGGGAATACCAAGATTTCTAGCTACCAGGGTATTCCAAGGGACTAATTGTTGGCCTAGCACCTGTTTCACTTGCCAAAGTGCCCAGTTTATTACATTAAGATAATTATCTCTGCTGATAACAATGAAACCACCAAGCAACTATCACATTTTTTGGCTTTTTTGACAAATTTTCCCTAATTGCTCTCTTGTTCTAAAGTCATCATTTTAAACTTACCCCATTATTTTTAGTCATGCTCAATTAAAGGTCCTTGAATATTTGCATCATGCATTTAATGGTTCAAACTCACTTTGGGGCATTAACAAAATCCTATTATTGTTCATTTAACCTTTAGAAAGTCCACAGATAGCTGCCCCACCTGTCACCAAGATTTGTGTTCATTCATTAGTCATTTCCCAACTAGACCATTTCATAGTCTCCTGGCAGGCCTTTTTATTCATCTCTTCTGTGTTTACAATCCACTCAAAATTTATAAGGTGCTTAAATTTGTTTCTATCCTCTAAATTTCCTGTTTCCACTCTTCCTCTGGTCAGGCATAATGACTTTCCTCCTTACCTAAGAGTTACCTTTGAACTTAAGGTTAACTATTCTTAATGTGTTTCTATTGTATAGTCCAAAAAGAGAGAGAGAGAGAGAGAGAGGAAGAAAAGAAACAAAAAACAAAAGCTATTCTATTGAGTTAAAGGAATAAGGGATCTTCATTTTGCTCCTTACCAAAAAATTGATTCAGGTTACCCTGGTTTCATTTCTTATCCTCCAAAGAGTTCTAGAGACATTCCCAAGATCCTTCAGCAGGAAGGAAAAGAGGAGGAAGGAAGTCAGTTGTAAGAATCAGACCATTTTTGCCTACATGGGATCCACATTTTGAAAACTGCAGCTGGGACAGGGCACTAACCTACACAGAAACTATAATGAGTAGGCACACTATGAGCATAGCAAGCCCACGCTATTCTCACTGAAAATGGAGTTGGTCCAAAGCCCCAGAGAGGTGATCAGATACTGTGGTGAAATCATCAGGACCTATAATGATCAGGACCACACCCTGCCTCCCTAATCTGGTGACCCTTCCTATCAACAGAAGAGCCTTTGCACTGCTTTTTCATTTATAAAGACATTTTTTTCACCACTCTACACTTGCTTCTGCCCAGCACCTCATCTGCAAGAGAACAAGCCAAAATACAGGTATGGAGTGAAGCTGCCTGAGGTAGAGGTTCAAACTGACCTCCTCTAACCTGCACCATATCCTGACCAGCTTTCCCAAGCTCCAGTTCAGTAGGAAACGAGTCCCTTACAGACTAGACTGATGTGGGCATCAGAGGATGTTGGAAGCGCAAGTTTCCAGCACTCTGAAGTTGGTGACTCTGCCATAGAATGGAATCATTCAGTTAATATATTTGACTTCAATATTCATAGAGTGCATCATTAGTTGGGTATTCCTTGTTAATTACTTTCTCCTGACAAGGTAAATAGGGTGGGATTGGGAAGCCAGAGAGCTAACATTTGTAAGCTAACCTCTCTGTAAGTGCCAGACCATATGGGAGCACATTAGATGCACTTTTCATATCCATATGTGTCATTCTCTTGTAGAAAAGAAAATATTGAGTTTCAGGGAGAAGCATACACTGGTAAGTGGACAGATTCCAAAACTAAATTCAGACCCTAATCATCCCCATTCTCACCGCCCCCACCCACATACACATACCAGGGCAGAGATTGGGGATTATTATCAAGAAAAGCTACTCAGTGCACTCCATTCCCCTTCCTCCAAGATGCAGTTAATACTGGACATTCGAGCTTTCTGGATGCATATCATCCTGTTCCCTTCCTGGACATTCTATTTTAGTTCGAGCCCTTTTTCTTATCCATCCACCTCCATAGTCTCCCAACTCATTTCCTTGCATTCTACTGCTACATATCACCTAGACTGAAATGCAACATCCCAAGACTAACCCAGGAGACCCTCTAGGATGTGCTCCCTAATCATCTGCACAACCTAATTTTCTCCTACACCCTCTTTGATCCAACTAATACAAACTGTTCTCTATCCTCCAGGCATGCCTCTGCAGGGGCCAGCCCCTCCACCTCCTCTTGGGTCTGAACAACTAATCTAACCTCAAACTCTACTTCCTTTATGCTCAAACTCTACTTCCTCCTTGAAGCCAAACTGTCTACCCACCCCCTGATTCTGCTTTTCCTGTTAGAAAATAAGTTCCTTGAGGGTTGAATTCGTATGTTATTCAGCATCACTACCGGGCTTGTGCTGGACCAAGGTCACACAATTAACTGGAGGCAGACCCCAGTTCTTGCAATGTTCTTTCTAATAAGCTCTCTAATAAGCAAAGCTTGGGAGCTTTGCTGGAAACACGTGCTGTTCTCTTATGCTATTCAGAACAACCAAAGTAAACTACACCTTGGAAAGTGTCTCCCTCACATACATGGGAGAGATTTCTTATATCACTTCTGGATTATCTATGGCAGATCAGCTTGTGGATTTGTGAAGTTTGAGAATTTCATTTGGAGTATCTGATCAATAGAAGTGTGGGGTGATAAAAACCATCAATCAAAATTTTCTCAAAAAAAGAAAGAAAGAAAGAAAGAAACTAGTATGATGTTGGTTCATAAACAAGTCTTCACTAGTTCTCTTGGGGCCAATCTGCCCACAGATCAGACTCCTTAATTTAATTAAATTGCTCTTCTTGCCAGGCTCTACATCCTTCACATTAGCATGGCAACTTCAAAAAAGAGAACATATTATGTATCAGGACCTCCATTCCAATAAATACACATTCCAACTTCCAATAATCCAACATTTGATTATTATTCTTCCAATAATCCAATTATTGGATCTCCATTCCAATAAATACACATACAACTAACTACTCTGGACATAGTTTTGTATTTGGGGAAATTAAACTGAGTGCTCATTTCCAGACATTCTGGCTCATTTTCAGAGTGAAAAAGAGTGAAGCTGCTAAGCAAGTATCAGAACTGACTTGGAAGAAAAGGCAGAAGGAGGTGCAAATTTAGGTGGGAGAAAAATATTCTCTGTCTCATTTTAATTACTTAAGCCAGAATTTTTTAATCAGGAAGGACATTTCCTTTGCCTTTGCCACCTATTATCCACATCCAATTAATTAGCAGCACTTGCTATTTTTCAATTTCAAAATACTTCTAAAATCCATCTGTTTCTTCGCAACCCAGGTACACCTATTCAGACCCTCTTCATCCCTCAGCTAGATTAATTTTTCCCCTACTCCTTCTTAAAACCATCCTTCAGAGCACCTGGGTGGCTCAGTGGGTTAAAGCCTCTGCCTTCAGCTCAGGTCATGATCTCAGGGTCCTGGGATTGAGCCCCGCATCGAGCTCGCTGCTCAGCGGGGAGCCTGCTTCTCCCTCTCTCTCTGCCTGCCTCTCTGCCTACTTGTGATCCCTGTCAAATAAATAAATAAAATCTTAAAAAAAAAAAAATCCTTCAATGCTTCTCACACTGTGGATTGTATAAAATTCACCTGGGGGTATTTATTTAAATGCTAAATAAACGCCACTCCATCTAAATATCACACAGTTTGAAATAGGTACCACCCCATAGAGAGTCTGATGTGGGAAGTATGGAGTAGGGCCAGGTGATTTACATTTTAAACAAGCATCCAAGGCAACTCTGATACAGTTACTCCAACGCTGGGTTTTGATGAGAATGAAGACTACATTGACCTCAAAGTACATGGTCCAAAATGGAACTCTGAAAACAACCTTCATGTACTAAAAACACAAGTTTCCCACAGTCAACTGGAAAAAAAAGAAGCTATTGTCCTTGATGTCATGACGTTACATCCCCTTCCCTATCTCTACCCAGTTTCTTAGAGCCTCTGCAATATATCATGCCTTTACATAGAGCATACTTTTCCTCACAAAGTTCTGTCAAGTTTTCGCAGAATCCAGCAATTTCTTCTGACCAACTCCTGTCAGAATTTTCCCCTTCCAGGACAGGTCTCATCCCTTCCCACACTAATCTGAATTAGGAGAGCCCTCCTATGCTCATACAGCTCACTGTGCTGCCTCTCTCACTGCACTCCTACAAGGCAATCATCCTTTACGCATCTGTTTTTCCACCAGACCATGAGGTCTTTTCATAAAAGAGCATGCATTCTTTTTTGCATAGCTTCGTAGGTAGTAAATGCTCACCAAATAATGTTTCCTTGAGTTTATCCTCACCTGTTATCACCTTAACACACTCACATACCACTGATTCCCTTATAATATAAACATAGTCACAACTTGCACCTGGTCTGGGACCTCCTGACTCTATAAAAAGGAATGGAATGGAAAAGGAATGGAAATTGGTTTTTAATTCCCCATTACTTTTGTTAATTGAGCAAGGAAGTAAAATTATTATAAAAAAAAACAAGAGTAGGATTTTAAAGCAAGCAAGAAGGAAAGAGAAATTTTAAATACAGAACAAATCTCTGTCAGCCCCTACAGCAGTAAGAGAAACAGCTCTGGAGGCAGCCTGAGAGAGGTGGAATCCCAACTCTTCCACCGACTGTGTGATTTTGAGCAGGTTGCTAAAATTCTCCACACATCAGATTCCTCATAGGGAACAAAGAACATCCCCTGGAGTTTTTAAGACATGTAGAACAGTAAAGCAGATTTGGGTAGATTTTATCTGTGAAGTAGCAGAAAACACATATCATAGGCTCTTCAAGACAATCTCTCAACACCCCAAAATGGGAAGCAACTATAAACAATATGTAAACAAATGAGTGATTGTGTTCCAATAAAACTTTATTTACAAAAATAGGCAGTGGGCCAGATTTGACATGAGGGCTGTAGTTTGCTGACCTTTGCACTAGAGCAATGCTTGTGACATGTTAAACTTAATGATATTTTGGCTGTTATTATTTCCTTTGGAGAAATTTACTTCCTGGTAAATAAGTTGAATTTTAACCTTTTATATGACCTTTAATTGTGTACCTCCCACTATAATGAATAAACATTTCATCTATTTGTATTAACTGGAATCAACACAAAATGGATGCCACCTGAGACTCACAAGCCTCGATGATTTCCCACCACTACTCATTTGTATTAGTCAACAAGAAAAAAAGAACCAGAAGAGTATTTTCTGGAAGAATATAGCTGGCCTGCAATATCAACCATTGTGAAACACAGAACTTAATTTGAAAAAAACTCATAAGACACTATAACAGGAAACATGCAGCAATAGTAGCAGCCTGACAGACATGAACGATTTTGCTCATTTGAAAATTATTTATATTGAGTGATAAACTATTTTAAATAATAGTTGACTAAGTTAAATCAAGACAACATTGAACATAGAAAATATAACTCCCTTTCTTCACTCCAGTATCACATTTATACTTATAGTACCAAAAGTATACATGTCCCTAACCTTCAGATTTATTCAATTATTTCCAAATAGCAAGCCATGGCATTGATACCACTACCTAGAAAATGTAGGGTACCCGAGGGGTGAGGCCAACAGCCAGATGTTCTAGTTGGGGGCTTGTGTAACTAAATTTTGAGTACAGTGATTAACCGGTGATTTAACGCATCTGGTATTTTCTTTAGAAGCTAAATTTTAAAAAAATTTTTTTTGAGGAATTTAAAGGAGCGCCTGGGTGGCTCCGTGGGTTAAAGACTCTGCCTTCTGCTCAGGTCATGATCTCAGGGTCCTGGGATTAAGCCCGGTATCCATCATTGGGGCTCTCTGCTCAGCAGGGAGCCTGCTTCCCTTCTTCTCTCTCTGCCTGCCTCTCTGCCTACTTGTGATCTCTGTCTGTCAAATAAATAAAATCTTTTTAAAAAATGAATTTAAAGAAGCCACACCTGCCTCCTTTCTATATCAACTTTTACAAGCAAGTCTTTTGTAGAGTTTGCCTAGAAGTGGTTGCTCTGTGCTCACATAGTCATAAGGTAATTAGCTCTTCTACGGGGTTGTGTCCACCTACAAGTCCTGAGATAGGAAATTCCCCTTCTGATCCACTCTCTCAGTGTACCTCCACTCTCTCCCTCTCATTTCTGCCTTTCCCACTCAACCTATCACACTTCAGGGGCTTTGAGTCTTGCCACAAACAACTTTGAGCCAGTTGCTTCTTACAGAGGTGCCTACTAAGTCTTCTGGCACCCAGGCTAACCTGACTACTGACTTCCAGAACTGTCATGCTACCAGCCCATCCACTTCCATTGCAGGCTCTTCATTGGTACATGCCCAGCTACCTCAGCTAACAATAGCAATAAAAAGGCTCAAAGAGATGTGTGGGGTCTTTTCTCTTACACTGAACCATCTTCTCCTTCAGAGAGGTATCGTCTTTGGAGAGTGCCTGGTTTCATCCCCATCCTGAGTCAAGGACTTCATATATGCCCCCACGTTTAGACTCAACTGCAGAATTGGATTATCTTTTGGATGGATGCCCTGCCAGTTCCCCTCTGGCAGAAAGTTCCTGCAAAACACTAGTTTGGATGTGCTTATACAATCTCCAAGCCTGGTCCTATATTTAGAGAAAGATGCCAGTTTCTCCACTCACTGGGAATATTTAGAGTGACTTGCTGCTTTAATACTATTATTCCTCACTTCCAATGCTTTAAAGCTTTTTGTCAGTCTGGGCTCATGCATGGCTTTGCTTCTACATGGATGGAGTGTCAAAATTTGTAGATTCAAATATAATTCTAGGCAGTTTGGATAAATCCCACATGCTTGCTGCCAAACTTGGCTCATTTTTCAAGTGGATCAGATGCTTTTCTTTTCCTCTAACAAAATTAGATTTTGTTCATTTGGGTGTGTGTGTATGTGGGTGTTACAAGTGGATGAGTCTTTCAAAATAGAAAATACCAAAGTGTAACTCCTGGTATTAAGAAAAAATATCCTTCTCTGTGAACAAGTTAACTCTGGGTAGCTAATCCCTACTAATACTGCTGTATGTGAGGAATATGCTGACTCACACAACAGCCTCTTATTCCCCTCCCCTGGTTTCTTGGGGAGGAGAATGGGAGTCTTGTACTCAGCATTCCACGAGGGCTGTTGTCTTAGATTTCTCCCTCCAAGACACCTTGTGCTATACTATAACCTTATTCTGAGGCTAGAACACAAATTAGAGCGAGTCCTTCTCACAGAAGATTCCTAACCCCAGTGTCCAGGGATACTTTCAAGATCCCAGTTCCCTGCTCTCACACCAGCTGCCCATTCACTGACAAGTTCTGATTGTTACCATGTACAGTGGAGAAAGACTCATAACCACACTGTTAGTCTTAACCTTAACACTTACTTCAGCTTTAATTGACATGCAAATCACCTTGTTAAATTGCAAATTCTGACCCCATAGATTAGGATTTAGGCCTAAATTTTGTGTATCCAACCAGCCCCCCAAAAATACTCAGACTCTGGGTCTGAAAACTACACTCTGGGCAACAAGGATTTAGACCACACTATATACAAATCATACATAAATATTAGTAAGTTAAAAATCCTAAGTAAGCTTTCAAATACACTCTCCATCTAGAAACCACGGGTCCGGTAACTATTTGAGAATTTCTATAACTAGCTCAAACCCCAGAGTTTCTGACCCTGACTCTTTCCCACAAAGAAACACAGAGGAAAATTATAGTGTTCTCACCTCAGTGAAGTGTCTACACAAGGCTGATCATCTTATCATCTTATCCTTCCATTAGAGGTACTCTGGCTCACTTATTCCAAGATGACACCCACTGGAATAGAGCAAACCTCTACTCTCTTGGTCTAAACCACTACCTGCTGCCCCCAACCATGGCTCAGACAGGCCAGCATCTTTCCAAGATGGCAATTCTTAACATTAGCAGCTACCTGTACCAAAGACACCAGTGGCCACTCACACAGAATCTTGGTGTCATGTTTCTCACTTTCTCAAATAGCTTGAACATCTCCCATATCTACAGTGATCAGACATCTTGAAGAACACATTCATATTACCTTTAGAAAAGAGTTTACAGCTATCACTACAGAACTCACTAGGAATACTTATATGGTTCTTCTATTGGTGCCATAAATAACAGACCCTGAGTTTGAGATCAGGCCTAGCTAACTCTGTGACTCTATTGTACTTCTATATGATGTGCTCTCTCTGATGTTCTAGTCTTTGAGAGCAAATGTGCAATTCTCAGTGTACCAAATCACCTGGCCAGCCCACTTTTGTTGTATCCTGGAAAGAAAACAGATTTGTGAACTTTCCCTTTGCTCAAACCAATCATTCAAACTCCTAGAGATTACAGGAGATCATTGACCCAGCAATGAATGAATTTGTCTCTGGAGGACTTGGTGGAAGCTCCATATTTCTCTCCTCAACTGGGGCACAGAGGCATATATACAAATCAGTTCCCAGGATTTGTCCTGACATTTTACAGTTTCTCAAAGTATCCCATCAAATTAAAACCTATCAGTGTCTATGGATCCCCATCTATATTTATTCCTCCACAAATATAGTACAGGTGTTGGTCAAAACTGTGTTGCAAGAGACAACTCAAACTAGCTTAAGCAAAAACTGAAGTTTAGTTGCATTAATAAGTGAGATTTTCATGGTAAAGCTGGATCTGGGATTAAAATGAAATAGTGAAAAAATAAATAAAAATGAAAATTATTACTGTTAAAATCATTTGCAGTATAAATAGAAGTCAAGACTTTGCCAAACCTCCAAATTCTTAAAGAACACATCCTCCCCTTCTTTTTTATCTCTCAAAACATTCAAGACTGTGTATACTACAGACACTTAATAAAAACTTCCAGAATTCAAAGCTGAATAAGTAAATACAGTATTTAGAGCAAAAGCAATAATAATGCAAATATATAATTTAGAATAATTTTTGCTCTCACATATGTTTCATGTAATGTATATAATGTGTGTTTGCCTTTTCTAGAGCCTTTGGTACATGTGAGAGTATACGTACATGTGTGTGCACATGCGCACACATATATACATATATGTAGTCTATGACCAAATTGGAAAAGTCCCTATATACAATGACTATAGCGTCTCATCTCTCTGGCATGGTTAAGAAAACCAGGTTCAAAGCAATCAAGAAAAGTACTTTAAAAGCCAATGCTGGGGCACCTGGGTGGCTCAGTGGGTTAAGTATCTGCCTTCGGTTCAGGTCATGATCTCAGGGTCTTGGGATCAAGCCCCACATCGGGCTCTCTGCTCAGCTAGGAGCTTGCTTCCCCCTCCCTCTCTGCCTGCCTCTCTGCCTACTTGTGATCTCTGACTGTCAAATAAATAAATAAAATCTTTAAAAAAAAAAAAAAGCCAGTGCTTATTCTGATTTAAATCTCTTGGATAAAATTATTTCAAGTATATCTTCCTGAGAGTTCCACAACCTAATGAATGTTGAAAGCTGTAAAATCTTTGAAAAATCATTCAAGGTCACAGGGGTGACTGGTGGCTTTGCTATGTGGGCTCATGGCTTGACACTGGGCATCCCGCAAGTGTTTTCTTACCAAATCCCTTACAGCCCTTATATTTCTTGCCATTTGCTCCTTTTCACAAAAGGAGCACAGAAAAGTCAATCCTTTGACCTTCTGGGCAACAGGCCTGCTTCGCTTTCTACAAAATTAGTTATTATCAAAAGCTCATGCTACCGTCACTAACCTTTTTTCAATAATGGCAATATTCTCACCCTAGATAAATCATCCTCCGACATTTCAGCAGAATTTAAGACATTTTATTCTGCAAGCATCAGCAATCTCTTCAATATCCCACTCACTCTCCACCTCTTCTTCTCTCCCTCCCCCTTCTTATTCCTCCCTCATTTGCACTAACTTAAATGCAGAAGCACTCCCATTGGCAGATTTGGGGGTCATATTACTAAAAATCATTAAAGATGATACTGTGTTTTTCCAGGGTAGCATAAATGAGACAAAAATTCTAGTTACCATTTCAGTTCTAAATAAGTATAAGGCTTGATTCTTGAAACAACTGCATTTCTTGAGAGTTAAATAATTGGGTTTTGCTGTCTAATATATTCCTATTCCCTCACTCTACTTGGAAAAAGAATCAAAATATTTTTGGATTTTATTATGATTCTTGGAATCCAACCTTTGAAGTTAATAGGGCATTTCTATTCTTAATCCCCATTTCACAATCATTTATTTATTCATTTATAAATGAGAGAGTCATTAATAATTCCAATTCCAAGCTAAAAAAGCAAGTGAATTTAAAATAAAGCATCAATTGAGGATCTAGGATTTTACACTCTAGATAGGGTACTCTATTCTTTTCCTACCCCCTTAACACCCACCCCCACTGCATCTCCACTTCCTCATATCAGGGAGATCACAGGAAAAGAATAAATGAAACAAGATGGGATCGGGAGGGAGACAAACCAAAAGAGACTCTTAATGTCATAAAACAAACTGAGGGGGGTGGGGAGGAGGGGTGGTGGGAGAGGGTGGTCGGGTTACATGATATGTTTAAATAAAAATAAATAAATAAAAATAAAAATTAAAAAAAAGATAGGGTACTCTATCCCATGCTCCCAGATCTCTCCTGATTCAAACTGAGAGCTACTCTTTTGATTTCCACCATTCAGTTTCCCAGGGCCCTTCCCATGGCAGGCACGGGGCCATTACCAGAACCTAAAGGAGATGAGACATTGAGTCTGCTCAAGGTTTCAGAGTTTCTTACACACAGCCTCGCCAGCACAAAATGTGATATGTCTTTTTTCTAAGCTAAAGTAAGCTTAAGTTGAATTTGTAGAAGTGTTTGGGAACTACATAGAGCTTTCTCAAATCATTGGAATCCCCAGGGGAAGGGGTAATTATCCACCAATAGCCTGGTATATTCAAGCCAACCCTCAAGAGCTCATTCTTTTTCTTCTCCATTCTACCCTAAGGACCACCTTTCTCCTTCCCTATCAACACTGGTAACAATTCTGGTGTCTCCCAGCTCCCAAAGTGTCCTCAAAAGATGTAGAACCAGAGCATGTAGAATCATTTTTTAAATATTTTTCAAATGGAAGCAGAAGTTTATTTTCAGATCTTCCCCCAAAGCTCCTAGTGTTTACACTCTTCCCTCTGCCCCCCACAACTATACTAATCCTTTCTTGTACATCCTTTTCCCTGCTTTGTAAAAGACCACACCCTAGTTAAACAGTCAATAAATGACAGGAGGTGTTCTACTTTCAGGGACTGCTGGACAATGTCAGTGTCAAATTCTACTTTCTAGATACTAATCTGAATGTTCTTTTCTACTTCCCTCCATCTAGATACTAATCTGAATGTTCTTTTCTACTTCCCTCCATCATTCACTTCCATAATTATTCCTTCAAAAACAGAACAAAAAATTCTTCATTTTCTTGAGGTCTTAGAAACCAGCAATTTATCCCTTAATGTTCATTCTTTTCCTACCTGCTTAACTTGCAAATTCTAATCGCCACACATCAGATATAATTTTAGATTATTTTTAACTAATATTTTAAATTTCTTCATCTGTCTTGTGGACAAATAACACAAATATGATTTGTCGTCTGCCCCCATCCCTCTCCCCTCCTGCACACTGCCCCTTTGTAGACACCACTAACCTCACTGTTTCCTAAGCAGATGCTTCCCTGTCATCTTTGGTTCCTCTACCTCCCATCCAATCAACTGCCAAGATCTCCACTTAAAATATTTTAAACCTGTATTCTCATCTCCATGTCTGTTACCAGTCCTTACTTAATTCAGGCCCTCGTAAACTGTCATTTCTTTGTAAAGCTGCCCAACTGATCTCCCATCCTCTACTCTTGAACCCTATCCCCACACAGAACAATCCACCCTCCACACTTCCCTCAGACTAGTCTTTCTAAAAGTTATAAACCTCATCACTTCTTTCCCCTGCCTAAAATCCCACAGGGTTCCTATCCCCTTTGAGGTGAGATTCACACTAGTGTCAACAATAAGGTCCCGGCCTGACCATAAATTCATGCCTCAGTTCTGACCACCCCATGCATGTTCATAATAATTATAGGAACTGCTAATATGTAAGGCTACTTCCTCCATTGCAGTCATGGTGATAAGTGATTTACATGCATATTTCCTCATCTAAGCCTCACAGGGACCCTGTGAACAAGATATTGTTACTATCCCTGTTTTACAGGTTTGCTGAAGGGTCGTGAGCTACAGACACAGGCAGTCTCTGACTATGCTCTGAACCTGTGTCTCTCTCTACCTGAGACAGCACACTCTTCCTCCATATTTTACTCATTTGCCTATAAGTCCGGGGCTGTTCTATTCTAATGGTAATCCTACCTCTTTTGTCCCCACTTGAGTAACCAGTTCCAAGCTCCAGGCAGAGTCATCACTTCTTTTGCTTTAATCAGAAACTGTTTTATAGACACATCTACTGAGCCCTTAGCATAAACCGCTGATGCATACCAACTCCCTCTTCACTCCAACTCTGGAGGAAACTAACAGACAAAAAACCCAAGGTACCATACCAAGGGCTGAGCCGTGGAAGAGAGTCTGATCTCTGTACATCCTCAGAAGGAAGGAGTGGAGAAATTATCAAGGGCATTGGAGGGGCCCCTCCCTTCCTTTTCCCTCTTCTCTCACCAGCTGTGATCAGAAAGATAGGATCAGAATTGTTGAGCAGGATTTAGGATCAAGGGAGATGAATGGAGCAGGGAGCATGGGGGACATCTGCCTAGAACTGGAATGAAAAGAACTGCAAGGAAGATGGCTCTATTCCTTGTATTAGGAAAGATCATCTAGATAGTTCCAATTTGGACCTAGTATTTACATGCTTGCCTCTTTCATTAGTTCTTAAGGGGCAGACATCTGCCTTTTGAAATCATTCTATCCCATTCTTATCTGCATTTCTTCATAACTCACACGGTATTTGTTGAAAACAACCAATGAACAAAAGCAAGAACAAAGGTAACAAAGAACAAACAAATAAAAAAATACTTATATATAACTATTTTCACTAAATTTGTTTCTTGAGTAATTATAGCTAGTAATGCCCTATTACATCCACTATGTTAGTAGGTATAACTTAGAGGGAAAAATCCATGTGGGTAAAATTATCATCAGTGGAAATTGTTTTTGCTCTCAAATTCTGAGATAACAAGTTTTCCATTAGGGATTTAAGGCAAAATTGATTTCCCTAGAGGACTGCTTTTGGAATCACTACCATTAGAGTGTGATCCTCTGTCAGCATGAGAGGAGAATGGCTGCAAGAATCAGAAGATCCACCATCAAAGAACCACAGTCCCAACAATCACCCACCCACTTGAATGGACCCCAAAACTGCCATCCTGGCCCTACATTAAGAAATAATAATTATGATATAATGAAATCAAATAACGTCTTAATAAATAAAATGATGAAACATTTTTCTTAGTATCTTGGACTTAATACTTTGTGGCATGACAATTACGTTTTAAAATATAATAAAAAGAAAATTCCAGGAAGGCTTATCCTAGTAATATTCCTTAAATAGTATCCTATAATCTAATTTCCATTCAGCCATTGGAATTTCCCAGCAAATCCTGTCTGAAGGGAAAAGAGGGAAAATGTACAAAATATAAAAATATAATATAAAGAGAAAAGTGTAGTCACAATCAAGCATCAACAGCAGTGAAGAGGCAAACAAGTGAATAATTGTGTCCATGAGTGATGCTGTGTCCATCTTCATACCTCTTGATGGATTTCCATTACAGCAGAAGACTTCCTGACTGTGGTTACAGTGTGCAGCCTAGACACAGGAGAAGGAAAATGTAACTTAACATATATATATGCACACATGTATACATATACTGTGTATGTATATCATAGCAGGCATGTCTACCAAGAAGATTATATGCACAAGACTTGAATTAGAAGAGAAAATAATAATAATTTACTTTAAAATATTAAAAATCAAGAAATCCCTTGAGTGGAGCTTTCCAAAAAGAAGTCACTTGTTCATGGCACATTTTCTATGCCCCAGATGAGTTTCCCATCCTTAGAACAAAATTCATTGCCTCCCTATCAACCTGCCAGTCAGTTGGTCCTAGAACTTACCTACAAACAGTGTTCTTTGGAAAGACAGCATTCAAACTAAGGTAGTCAGGAGAGGTTTATTAGAATGGCAATGCCAGAATTTAGGGCTTTGTTTTCTGTTCTCTATCATCACTAAAATACCAGGAGTGTAAAATGTCTTGGTCCTTCACTACATACCCCCAGTATCATTTGATCACTTTTATTGCATCTAAGATTGGTCTAACATCTGAAGTCTGGTTCCCTTGTCACTCAGTGGTCTCTGTGTAGGTTGGGGGAGAGTCCTCTGACTACATGAGCAGCACTCCCAATGTTTTTCTTTCCCAGGTTCTGGTTCACTGGCTTTCAACAATGACTGGGTACAAGAACCACCTGGGAGAATTAACCAATGAAACAAATGAATGAAGCTGGGGCCAGTCCAGACCAACTGAAGCAAAATATCTGCAGGTGGGGTCTAGGCAGCAGTTTTTCAAAGTTCCCTACTTGACTCTAATCCACAGTCAGGGTGGAGAAGCACTGTGTATGAAAATACTGGAGACTACATCTGGATACCCAAATGTGATGAATAATAGCATTTCAAGATGAGCTCTTGGTCATATTTTTTGCTGCAGTTCATCAGCTTTTACCAAAATCTCAGGGGACCCAATTTAGGGGGGAAATATGAGCTAACTTTTAATAAACTGTAAAAATTACTCAAAATTTATTTCCACAATCTCATATTCAACACATTAGCTTTTTTATTTGAATTCAGAATACTTCCCAAGAGGGTCTCCCATTATAAGCAAATTCATTTCAGAGCTCAGAAGAGGAAAAAACAAGGATATCAATTAATCTAGGTTAATTTGACTGAATTGTTCTGGTAGTGCATTAACCACTCTGGACTGGCTTCAGACCACTTCGCTTCATTCTATCAGCTCAATACTACCCACTTTCTTAGCTCCTTAATGACAGCGAAGATAAACAACAACAACAAAAAAAAATGTTTCTTTGTTTCTTTGGGAAGTTCTTATCTGAAAAATATCCTTCCAAAAATCAGCAACTCATCACACCTCTTCAACATTCCAAATTTGAAAATCCAAGGGCTCCTTCCTGTTTAAGCCCTACACCCGCCCGCTTTATACACTGAAAGCTTCAAGACTCTGAAGTAAGGAAACAGCACTTGTCTTCCCCCAGCAAAGTAATTGCTGTGTTTCATAGAAATGGCTAATGGGAGCAGGTGAACTGAACTGATTCTTGCCTGGCTGGCTTTTCCAGAGGTCCGCAGCCCCAAGTTATTGACTTCCTCATAAATTTCTCCTTTTCATGATTGACCATTGAATATTTATGTGCTGCTCACACTTGAGAGTTAATGTACAGAACACAGAATCAGTCCAAGGCAAAATTATGAGGTAGGTAAAATTTGCCGTCAGCCATTCCTGTCAAATTCCCATCATCTCTTTCAGAGGAAGAAATGCCCATTATTTTCTCCCACAACTGCTCTATTAAAAATACTCTCTCTAACCTGCATTCATAATAAAGTATTAATAGTTGATAAGGGCAAAGTGTTATCACTGCCAAAATAGATGCATTTTGGCATTTGAATTTATTCAATTCAACAGAAAAGGCATTAACCACCAACAATGTGGAAGAAAAGAACCCAGTAACATTTGCCAGCTAGCCCTTTCCAAACACACATTTGGTGTAATTCTTAGAGTTTCAAAAGATGGGTGTTGCAATCAGCTCTTCTCAATTCTAGGCTCTTAGTAGTTCATTTTCCCAAAGATATGGAAAAATAAACCAAACACTGGTCTTGTACCTCCAAATTGTGTATTTCTTCCCCTGTACCACAACAACGATAATATTTTTCTTTATGCCTTTTTATTTATTTTTTTTCATTTTTTCACCCTATATGATGAGGAACCTAAAGATCAAAATATTTGTCAATGGCTCAAGCATAGCGAAAGAACATCTGCTCCTAGCTAGTTCTACCTTTTGTTCTCTTCTGTTTCCTACTTAATCAAGAAAAATAATATAGAAAAATAAATACATATCTACTGAGTAAGAATTAATAGAAATCAGAGAAT